>JANJGK010006871.1:0-5000 GCA_039081455.1 Macrobrachium rosenbergii
CAAGTCTTAAATGTCTAATTGATGTTTAAGTCTTTAAAGTCTAAATGATCTTCAAGTATCAGAAATTCTAAATGATATTAATTTCTGAAAAAATCTAAAGGATATTAAAGTCTAAAAAGTAAAAATTATGTTCAAATCTAAAAAAGTCTAATTGCTATTCGATGTCGGTAACTGTTTTAAGAACATTCAAAAACTGTAATTGATCTGTGTTATAAGATAAACTTTAAAAACAGTTAGTGCTTTAAGGTGATGACGTCATCATGGCCTCAGCGAAACCGATGTCTGGTCCTACGGTGACAAAGTTGCATTTTCGAGTTAAAACTATTAAATTTTATTATTTAAATATTGTAAAATGTATATATATAGGCAGCCATTTTTTTGTCGGTATTGAATAAGAGAATGGTGTGTCCTTTGGTTAAAGACGGACGTACCCTAAGCGAAACCAAGCTAGGCCTATGTTTACGAGATAAGATTGGTCGACCGATTGGTCAATTGTATTTTCGTATTTAAACATTGCATTTGAGGCTTTGAATTTGCAGTATGTGATAGCAGCCATTTACTTATCGTGATTGAATAATTTGAGTTTGTGTGTCCATTGGTTTTCATGTTATTGAAGTAGCTTTGGCTAAGCCAAGCCTAGGCCTATGTTTCTGAGAGGATTGGTTAACCTGTTGTTTGTTTGTTTAACTGGGTGGTAGTTTTGTGGTTAGATATTAAATTTATATTCAAATAAAATGTGCATAGACAGCCGTTTATTGCCGTGGTTGATTAATCCATTGGTTTTTCCGGTTCATGACATTCCTGGTAAACCAAGGCTAGGCCTATGTTTTCGAGACATGATTAGTTAACCTGTTGGTTGGTTGATTAGGTTAGATTACGTTTCCTTATGGCATCACTGCCCTTTTAACTTGACTTATCAAAGGGTATAGTAGGCCTGCTTTGTACTCGGGACTCAACAACCAACCGATGTTGAGCAGGATGATTATAGTAGCTCTCAGTACATGTCTGTCAGACGCCATCCATGTTTCTGCCATTGACAGTCCTTTGCAAGCTGTACGTTTCAGTTTCCGCTGATGGGCGGTAAACAGGTTTAGTTTCGCATTCATTTGCTATTATTGTTCTTTATAAAAGCTCACTTTTGCGTGACAACGGTCTTTTTCTCTTAGCTTTTATAAATGTCTTTAGCCACTACACTGGCGAGTTTGTGGCTAGGCTAACCACCGAGTTCAAGCTTTATTTCAATCTCGGTAATTCTAAGCCGGCCAGTCCGCGGTGAGCTAGACTATGGCAATTGACATTTTTCTATGTTATTTTACTTGCTTTACAAGAATTTAAAGTAATATTTTGTCGGCCGGCTGTAACTAAGCTGTCATTGACCTTTGATGACTACGCGACCTGAATTGCCTAACGCAGGGTAGGTCTAAGCCAGCATTCCGCGGCAAGCCCCCCCCACCCCTCCATAGCTAATACGGCAAAATTGTAACCAGTAAACACCCCTAAAAATACCAACATAACGTACCCTAGAGGTGTTTACTGGTTACAATTTTGCCGTATTAGCTATGGAGGGAGGGGGGGCGGTTTTGCCGCGGAATGCCGGCTTAGACCTACCCTGCGTTAGGTAATTCAAGTCGTGTAATTTTCAAAGGTCAATCACAGTTTAGTTACAACCGGGCGACAAAATAATACTTTAAATTCTTGTAAAGCAAGTGAAATAACATAGAAAAACGCCAATTGCCACAGTCTAGCTCACACACAGACAACCGGCTTAGAATTACCTCAATCTCTATTTTTTTAAAATAATATTTTGTTGTAAATATTTAGTTGTTATTGTTGTGCCCACGATCCAGTCTAATTGGATCTTGATTGCACCATGAACTACTGAAAAATGACTACAAGTTACATGATTATTACTGTGGTACACTTTATTGAAACTTGAGTAACGAACTTTCTGTCATTAAATTTTCGCTCTTGTCTTTCAAAGGGGGTTAAGGGGAGTTGGATAGATATGTTCCACTGTGGGATGGAGGTTGGAGGGGGGGGGCGGGGGGCGTCACACCTCCATTACTCATATGTGGCAGTTTTTACAGAGGAAGAGAGAGTATCTAATAGTAATTTCATCTCTTGAGACCATGATGACTTAATTCTGTTACCGCTTGCTCTCTCTCTCTCTCTCTCTCTCTCACTCTCTCTCTCTCTCTCTCTCTCTCTCTCTCTCTCTCTTTGTTGACCCTCTTTAGTATAAAACAGTTTCCTTCCTTGACACGTGAACAAATTACCTAAAGTTTGTTTTCCTTATTTTTTTGTATTCATTGTTGTTGGAACGAATTCTAGATATGGTGGAATTGTTTTGGGTATTTAAGTCTTGTCTTCTCCTTTTAATGCTCGTTTTCAGAGGCTTTTTTGCTATGGTGAAATTTTTGTTTGATTTGACAGAGATGGTAGTAATATTAGCCCTGCAAATAATGACAGGGGGAATCGAAAGTCGTGTGGAACGAAAGGGAGGAATTTAGTCCCAAATAGTATTGATGAGAAATCAGACATGGTCACGAGGCTGATTTTAAATAAATGTATTTGTTTTTTTCAATGCAGACTTTGCCCTTCATTCTGAGTTTGGGGATGCTTGTGAAAATAAACTGTTGGTTGGTTAAAGGAACCATAGGCCTAGTATGGACCCCTAGACCTAGGTGGACCAACCTGGACGGTATATAGAAACAATTTATTGGGAGAAAATGTTGTCATAGGAATTCAAAGTAGGAGTGAATTCCCAATGACAGCTTTGTATTCTAAGAAGGGAATTTCAAACGATTTCAGATGTAGGACATTCCCGTTGATTTTAGCTTTTAATTCCTTATTTATTTAATTCTTCAAAGTAAATGGCGAATATTTAAACATTTCCCATGACGATATTTTCCCGTTTTGTAGAATAAGCTGATACACAGTTGAATAATTTGATATAGTCTTAATTAACGTGTAAAACTCACTTAAATACCGCTGAATCACATAAGGGAAAACTACGAAATCAATGCCTACAACTGAAAGACCAATTGGAAACGTACACACAAACCAGTGACTTAATAACCGAAGGGAAGTATTCATTACGATGACTGCCTTTGAAATATATGAATATTTCCCCTCACACTCACACACACACACACACACACACACACACAGAGAGAGAGAGAGAGAGAGAGAAGAGAGAGAGAGAGAGAGAGAGAGAGAGAGAGAGAGAGAGAGAGAGAGAGAGAGAGAGAGAGAGAGAACTTGAAAACAGACTCCGTGCGTTTTGCCAAAATGGCTTTCACGCGATTATGGTTTACGATCAAATTCCTCTTATTTCCTGATATTTAATCTGAAATATGATAAAAGCGCAGTTCAGACAGGACAGAAAGAGTCAAATATTTAATATAAAACTGGACGATGTGACAGGCAAAACACTCGACAAAAATCCACCCCGTTTGAAAGTAGATTGGAAACAAAATTGGACCGAATTTTTGGGTGGAGCGTTTCGAGGGAGGTTCGGATGCAAATGGCAGCGTTGCCCAACGCTTCGTCTGGACTCATTTGGAAGAAGGATGAGATCCTACAGGGCAGACTTCCTGGAAATAGGATATGCTATCACTGAGATAGTCCTTTCAAGTATTCTCTATATTGTGGTCATGGTTTTGTTTTCATCAAAGCCCTGATTTGTTTTATACCGGAAGAATTCAACTTTCATCGTAATTTTGCACTTTTTGTAAATACTGATGATTTCTCTTACTGTATATCGTTGACATCCTAAAACTTATTCATTATGATGATTACTCTTTATTTTCTCATTTAAAATCCACATAGGCCTAGGTGATGTTTGAGGTGTAACATGAGAGGTTATTGTAGAAAATTGTTAAAGCCTCTCTCTCTCTCTCTCTCTCTCTCTCTCTCTCTCTCCTCTCTCTCTCTCTCTCTGCAGCAGAGGCTGTAGATTTAAGACTATTGATATGGAAATAGGGCGACTGAGTTGTTTAAAGTGAGCTACTTGCTCACTGGTTTTCCTTTTCTCTTTAATGAATAGTTATTTATTATTTATTTATTTGCTTCTTTATTGATTTGTATATATATATATTTTATATATTTTTTATGTTTATTTATGCAAAGCCAATCGCCCTGTAACAAGTCAACTTTAGGTGAATTCGTAATTGATATTAGAGGCGTCGACGAACTTCCTGGCTAAAGAGAGAGAGAGAGAGAGAGAGAGAGAGAGAGAGAGAGAGAGGAGAGAGAGAGAGAGAGAGAGAGAGAGAGAGAGAGAGAGAGAGAGAGTGTATCGGGTGGCGCAGTCATCCATTTGGTCCCAACTTCGTGGCCGTTTGTTCAAATAGAAAAAAAAATCGTGTTTTAGAATTGGAAGTACATACTGTACTTATCAATGTTAATCGGATGCATCGTGTGGGTAATATACTGTAGTATATCAACAGAGTTTGTAACTAGAGAATGACTTTCGTTTTGTTGAATCTTGAATTGAAAGGATAATTCAGTTGTTGTTCTAAAAAAGTAATAATTTTTATTTTCTAATTTAAAGTCGGCATAGGCCTAGGTGATATTTGGAGGTGTGAAATAAAAAAAAAAAAAAATATTTGAAAAGCATAAAAGAATGATGTTGGGCACTCTTTCTCTCTCCTTTACAGAATAAACAAAAGCTATCTAACCCAGATTTAATAAAAGGCAACTAATCCCGTTTATATCAAATCCCGATTTAATCTTGACTAGAAATAAAATAGGCTTTCGTGGATATAAATCCTTCCTTTTTAATTTATCAGAATCACCTTTATTCTGTGTCAACCGGATGTGTGGCAGATTAATTCGGCTTTAATTAAAAAGGGAACTGGAAAAGGTCCTCAAACTCTGATGTGTCTGTTCTAATATTCTTTCATGCGTTTTTCCCCAGTCGCTCTCACTTCGCGTCATCGAGCACACTCTCATTTCCGAATATCATTGTAGACCCCAGGGTCTATCCTAGTGTCTTT
>JANJGK010006871.1:7500-12500 GCA_039081455.1 Macrobrachium rosenbergii
ACTTAAATGTAATTTAGGCTTTTTAAGACTTGAACCTAAATTAGACTTTGGAAGTCTTGAACATATTTTAGACTTTTTCACACTTGAACATAAACTAGAATTTTTAAAGACTTGAGCATCTTTTAGACTTTTTAAGGCTTGAACATCATTTTGACTTATGAAGACTTAATATCATTTTGAATTTTATTCAAGACTTGGTCATCATTCAGGCTTTTTCAAATTTGTACATCATTTAGACTTTTTAAATCTTGAAGATGATTTAGACTTTTTAAGACTTTAATATAATTAAGATCTTTTAAGACTTGAATATAATTAAGATCTTTTAAGACTTGAATATAATTAAGATCTTTTAAGACTTGAATATAATTAAGATCTTTTAAGATTTGAGTATCATTTAGGCTTTGTAAGACTTCAGTTTAGACTGTTTGAGACTTAACCATCATTTTGACTTTTAGGCTTGAAGATGATTTAGATATTTTAAGACTTTAATATAATTAAGACCTTTTAAGACTTGATCATCATTTAGGCTTTGTAAGACTTCAATTTAGACTTTTTGAGACTTGACTATCATTTTGACTTTTTAAGAATTGAAGATCATTTAGACTTTTTAAGACTTGAACACCAATTAGACTAAGATAAGACTTAAATATCATTTATTTTTTTGTCAGACTTGAACATAATTTAGACTTTGATTTAGACTTTTTGAAACATGCACATCATTTAGACTTTGATTTAGGCTTGTTGAAACATGCACATCATTTAGACTTTGATTTAGGCTTGTTGAAACATTAACATCATGTAGACTTTCGACTTGAACATTTTAGACTTTTTAAAACATGCACATCATTTAGACTTTAGACTTTAACTTTAACATCATTTTAACTTTTTAAGACTTTTATTTAGACTTACTGAAACATGCACACCATTTAGACTTCAGACCTGAAGATCATTTGGACTTTTTTAAGACTTGAAGATCATTCAGACATGTAAGACTTGAATAGCAATTAGACTTTTTTAGATTTGAACATAATTTTTACTTTTTAGACTTTAATATCCTTTAGATTTTTTCAGAAATTAATATCATTTAGAATTTCTGATACTTGAAGATCATTTAGACTTTTAAAGACTTAAACATCAATTAGACATTTTAAGACTTGAACAGCAATTAGAGTTTTTAAGACTTGAAAACCATTTAGACTTTTAAAACTTGAACAGCAATAAGACTTTTTGTGACTTGAAGGTCATTTAGACTACTTAAGACTTGCAAATCATTTAGATTTGGTAAGACTTGGGCATCATTTCAAACCTTTTAAGACTGAACATCATTTTGACATTTTAAGACTTGAACATCATTTAGATCTTTTAAGACTTGAACATCATCTAGACTTTTTAAGACTTGAACATCATCTAGCCTGTTTAAGACTTAAACATCATTTAGACCTTTTACGACTTGAACATCATCTAGACTTTTTAAGGCTTGAACATCATTTTCACATTTTAGAACTTGAACATCATTTAGACTTTCTAAGACTTGAACATCACTTAGACCTTTTAAGACTTGAACATAATTTAGACTTTTTAAGACTTGAACACCATTTAGACTTTCTAAGACTTGAACACCATTTAGACTTTTTAAGACTTGAACATCATGTAGAGAGAGAGAGAAAACGACCAAGCATTTAATGGCTGTCATTGAGAAAGAGGGGGAGAGAAAGATTTGCTGCCAAGAAAATCTTTCTCTACCCTCTTTCTCAACTATTCTGAGGGGAAGGGAGACAGCTGACACTAGTTTAAAGGCTCTGTTGGAGAGAGAGAGAGAGAGAGAGAGAGAGAGAGAGAGAGAGAGAGAGAGAGAGAGAGAGAGAGAGAGAGAGAGAAGCTGGGTTGTGGAACAGTCTCCCTGAGGATGTCGTGTAAATGGAACTTCAAAAGTTCCCTAAAATAATTGAACTCGTATTTTAATAATTTATTTATATTTCTATCCGTTTATTTATTTACTTATCTTCTTTTTTTTCCTTTTATGATGACTTATTTCTTCTATTCCTTCTTTCAAATTAACATCTTAATAATAATAATAATAATAATAATAATAATAATAATAATAATAATAATAATAATAATAATAATAATAATTGCTTGGATTAAAGTAGCCCTGGGCAAGAGGGAGCCTGGGGGCATTCCTTGCCGCATGGACCCTCTCAACCGCTCCGTTGATGTCCCGTCGGATGTCCTCGATGGTGTTCGTGTTGATATTCTGGAATTTGGGGAGGTCAGCCAGCAGTATTTGGTCCAGTTTCTCGTGATATTCAGAGGTCTGCTTTGCCTGCTCTTCTTATCGTGATTTCTTGGTTTTCTCGAGTTGTTGACTGTTTCTTTCATCTCCCGGGTGAGGATAGAGCTTCTGTATGGGGCACCTCGTTGACAGAAGCCCTTACCAACCGAGGTGCCCCATGCAGAAGCTCTATCCTCACCCGGGAAATGAAAGAAGCAGCCAAAAACTCGACAAAACCAAGAAATCACGATAAGAAGAGCAGACAAAGCTGCTGCCCCAGTGCTCGTCCAGACCTCTGAATATCACGAGAAACTGGACCAAACCTGGCTGACCACTCCAGATTCCAAAAATCAACAAGAACCCCATAGAGAACATCCGACGAGGCAGCAACAGGGCAGTTGAGAGGGTCCATGCTGCAAGGAATGCCCCCAGGCTCCATCTTGCCTAGCTGACTTTAATCCAGGGTATATTTACGGCACCGAAAAAAACCACGAACCTAATAATAATAATAATAATAATAATAATAATAATAATAATAATAATAATAATAATAATAATAATAATAATGATAATGCAGATCTGACGTTATCTACTTAAAAAATGTTGGTTTATTTAATTTTTTTTTGAGAAGTTGACGGGGCCATATTCATGGTTAAGACAATATTAAGTCTTTTATGCTGTTATAGTTTGGGGATGAACTTACCTGTGTATACTTCATGGACCTTTTGTATAGATACAGGGACATCAAATCATAAATATGGAACTTTTAATTAACTGCTGTATGTTAAGTGTCAAGTGCAGATACGTAAAAAAAACACTTGGAGGAAACACTTACTCCATTTCATAGATTAAATAAATAGAATTAAATAAAAAATAAATAAGAAAATAAAAAGATATAAATAAATAAATAAAAAAAATAAAAAAATAAATAAATAAATAAAAAATTAATAAAAAAGTTAGTAAATAAAATAAACATATAAAATAAGTAAATAAATAAAAATATATAGATAATAAATAAAAATAAATAAATAAATGAAAATAAAAAAATTAAGTAAATAATAATAATTTTAAAAAGAAATAAATAATAAATAAAAATAAATAAAAATAAATGTATAAATAAATAAAAAATATATATATAAAAATAATTTAGTAAAATCAAATAAATAATAATGAATCAATTAAGTTAAATTAATAAAAATAAATAAAATAAAAAAATTAAAAAAAGAAATAATAATAAATAGATAAAAATGATAAAATAAACAAATAAAAGTGAAATTAAATAAAAGTGAGATTAAATAAGAGTGAAATTAAATAAAAGTGAAATAAAAGTGAAATAAAATTATAATAAATAAATAAAATTATAATAAATAAATAAAATTATAATAAATAAGTAAAATTAAAGTAAATAAATAAATAAATAAAAAATAAATAAATAAATAAATAAATTAAAATAAAAAAAATAAAAAAAATAAATAAATTATGAATAAATAAGTAAATAAATAAATAAAAATAAATAACTAGATAAAAATACATGAATTAATGAAAATAAAGACAAATAATGATAAAAAATATAAAAATAAATAAATCAATAAAAGTAAATAATAAATAAAAGTAAATAAATAAACAAATAAAAATTAATAAATAAACAATAATATATAAACAAAAATAAATAAATGAATAAAAATAAATAAATAAATAAAAATAAAAAATAAATAATATTTATTATATATATATATATATATATATATATATATATATATATATATATATATATATATATATATATATATATATATATATATATATATATATATATATATATATATATATATATATATATATATATATATATATATATATATATATATATATATATATATATATATATATATATATATATATATATATATATATATATATATATATATATATATATATATATAATATATATATATATATATATATATATATATATATATATATATATATATATATATATATATATATATATATATATATATATATATATATATATATATATATATATATATATATATATATATATATATATATATATATATATATATATATATATATATATATATATATATATAATACATAAAAATTAAAAGATTAAAAAATGAATAATAAATCAAAAAAATTAAAAAAAAGTAAAAAAAAATAAAAAAAAAAAATAAATAAAAAAATAAATAGATAAATAAATAGATTGATAGATAGATAAATAGATAAATAAATAGATAAATAAACAGATAGATAGGTAGATAGATAAATAAATAAACAGATAAATAAATAGATAAATAGATAAGCAGATAGATAGATAAATAAATAAATAGAAAAACAAGTAAATAAATAAATAGATCAATAGATAAATATATAAATAAATAATCAAATAAATAAATAAATAAGTAAATAAATAAATAAGTACATAAGTAAGTAAACAAATGAAAATAAATAAAAACAGATAACAATAAATATATAAATAAAAAGATAAAAATAAGAATAAACAAATAAATAAAATAAAAAAAATTAAAAATAAATAAAAATAAGTAAATTGATACAAATAAATAAAAAATATAATTAAAAATAAATAAATAATAATAAATAAATAAATAAAAATAAATATATAAATAAATAATAATAATAGAAATGAATAAATAAAAATTGAAAAATAAATAAAGAGAAATAAATAAATAAATAAATAATAAAA
>JANJGK010006871.1:17500-30000 GCA_039081455.1 Macrobrachium rosenbergii
ATTTTTATTTATTTGTATTTATTTATTTATTTATTACGTATTTATTTATTTTTATTCATTTGTATTTATTTATTTATTTATTTATTTATTACGTATTTATTTATTTTTATTTATTTGTATTTATTTATTTATCTTTATTTATTTTTATTTATTTAATTATTTTAACTTTTATTTTTTATTTATTTACTTTTATTTATTTGCATTTGTTTATTTACTTTTATTTATTTGCTTTTATTTATTTATTTATTTAATTTTATTTATTTATTTATTTTTAATTTTATTTATTTATTTATTCTTATTTTTATCTTTTTTATTTATATGTTTAATTTTATTTATCTTTATTTATTTATTTATTTATATTTATTTATTTATTTTTATATTTATTTTTATTTATTTTTTCTTGTATTTATTTTTATTTAAATATTTATTTATTTATTTTTTACTTTTTACTTTTTACTTTTTACTTTTTACTTCTTATTTTTTATTTTTTATTTTTATTTTGTTTTATTTTATTTTTTATTTTTTATTTTTTATTTTTTATTTATTATTTTACTTTATTTTTTTTTATTTTTTATTTTTTTCATTTTTTTTTATTTTTTATATATTTTTTTTATTTTTATTTATTAAATAATTAATTTATTTGTTTTCATTTATTTATTTGTTATTCATTTATTTTTATTTACATATTTAGTTATTCTTATTTATTTATTATTTCTTATTTATTTATTTATTAGAGTTTATTTATTTTTTTGTATTTATTTATTTTTAATTTTTATTTATTTATTTATTTTTATTTATTTTTATATTTTAATAAATTTACGTATTTTTTTTATTTATTTATTTTTATTTAATTATTAATTTCTATTTATTTATTTAGTTATTTATTTATTTATTTATTTATTTATTTATTTATTTATTTATTTATTTATTTTTTAAATAATTTTATTTATTTTTATATATTTAATAACCTTATCTAATTTTCGTTTATTTATATTTATTTTTTATTTTTATTTATTTATTTATTTATTTTTATTTTCTTAGTTATTTATTTTTATGTTTATTTTTATTTATTATTTATTTTTATTTATTTATTTATTTATTTATTTATTTATTTATTTATTTATTTATTTATTTATTTATTTATTTATTTATTTATGTATTTTCATTTATTTTATTTATTTGTTTATTAATTTTTTCTATTTATTGATTCATTTTTATTTATTCATTTATTTTTATTTTTTATTTATTTTTATTTACTTATTTATTTATTTTTAGTTATTTATTATTTATTTTTACTTATTTATTTATTTATTTTTATTAATATATTTTTATTTATTTTTATTTATATCTTTTTTTCTATTTATTTATTTTTTTATTAATTTATTTTTATTTATTTTCTATTTATTTATTTACTTATTTATTAATTATATATTTTTTTATTTCTTTTTGTTTTTATTTATTTTTAATTATTTATTTATCTTAATTTTTTTTTTTTTTTTTTTTATATATTTTTATTCTTATTTTTTATTTATTTTTATAAAATCTTTTTTGTTTATTTTTATTTATTTATATTTATTTATTTTATTACTTATTTTTATTTTTTATTTATTTATTTATCTTTATTTTTTTTTATTTTTTTTATTCATTTTTATTTATTATTTATTTTTATTCATTTATGTCTTTATTTATTTTTATTTATTTATTCTGATTTATTTATTTAATTTAATTTATTTCTTTTTATTGATTTTCTGTTTATTTAATCATTTTTATTCATTTTTTTATTATTATTTATTATTATTTATTTATTTAATTTTATTTATTTTTATTAATTTTTGTTTATTGTATATTTATTCATTTTTAATTTTCAGTTTTATTTATTTATTTTTTTTTGTTTTATTTATATGTTTATTTATTTTTTATTTACTAATTATTATTTATTTATTTATTTTTATTTATTTTTGTATTTAATCATTTACTTATTTTTCTTTTTCTTATTTATTGTTACTTATTTATTTTTATTTATTTATTTTTAATTATTTATTTTTATTTATCTATTTTATTTATTTAATTATTTTAATTTTTTTCCATATTTTTATTTATTTATTTATTATTATTTATTTATTTATTTATATATTTTTATTTTCATTCGTTTGTTTTTATTTATTGATTTGTTATTTATTTGTATGGATTTGTTTATTTATTTTTTTTATTTTAATTTTTTACTCATATATATTTATTTTTTTATTTATTTTTCTTTATTTTTTTATTTCTTTTTATTTATTTAGTTATTTATTTTTATTTTTATTTTGATTTATTTATTGATTTTTATTTATATATTCATTTTTATTTATTTATTTTTATTTTTATTTTTTTGTTATTTTATTTTTTATTTATTTATTTAATTATTTTTATTTTTTTTATTTTTATTTCCTTATTTATTTTATTTATTTTTATTACCAATTTATTTTCATTTATTTATTTTTATTTATCTATTTGTTTTTATTTATCGATTTATTTTTATTTATTTATTTTTTTATTTATGTATTTTTTAGTTATTTATTTTCATTCATTTATTTTTTTTATTTTTATTTATTTGTTATTTTATTTATTTATTTTTATTTATTTTTTTTAGTTTTTTATTTATTTACTTATTTATTGATTTATTTATTTATTTTTTATACAGTTTTATTTATTTGTTTGCTTATTTAATTATTTGTATTTATATTTTTTATTTGTTTGTTTGTTTATTTTTTATTTTTATTTCTTTATCTATTTTTGTTTATTGATTTGTTTTTATTTATTCATTTATTTTTATTTATATATTTTTATTTATTTATTCTCATTTATTTATTTATTTTTTATTTATTATTTCATTTATTTTTATTTATTTATCTTTTATTTTATTATTTTTATTTTTATTTATTTATTTATTTATTTATTTATTTATTTATTTTTATTTATTTACTTTTATTGATTGATTTATTTTATTTTATTTATTTTTATTTATTTGTTTTTATTCATTCATTAATTTTATTTTTTTATTTCATTTATTTATTTTTATTTATTTAAATTTATGTTTTTAGTTATTTATTATTCTTTATTTTTATTTCAATCTATTTATTTATTTTTATTTATCTATTTATTTATTTATTTATTTATTTATCTTTATTCATTTAATTAGTTATTTATTTACTTATGTTATTATTTATTTATTTTATTTTTAATTTTAATTTTTTATTTTTTATTTTTATTTTTCTTTATTTATTTATTTTAATTTATTATTCATTTTTATTTATTTATTTATTTTTATTTATTTATTTATTTATTTTTAATTATCCATTTATTTTATTTATCTATTTTTATTTTTTATTTATTTGTTTTTATTTATTTACTTATTTTTATTTTTTTAGTTATTTTTATTTATTTATTACTTTATTTATTACTTAGTTATTTATCTATTTATTTATATTTTTATTTTTTATTTATTTATTTCTCTTTATTTATTTTTCAATTTTTATTTATTCATTTCTATTGTTATTATTTATTTATATATTAATTTTATTTATTTTTATTTATTTATTTATTATTATTTATTTATTTTTAATTATATTTTTTATTTATTTGTATCAATTTACTTATTTTTATTTATTTTTCATTTTTTTTATTTTATTTATTTGTTTATTCTTATTTTTATCTTTTTATTTATATATTTATTGTTATCTGTTTTAATTTATTTTCATTTCTTTACTTACTTACTTACTTATTTACTTATTTATTTATTTACTTATTTATTTATTTATTTGATTATTTATTTATCTATTTATCTATTGATCTATTTATTTATTTACTTGTTTTTCTATTTAATTATTTATCTATCTATCTGCTTATCTATTTATCTATTTATTTATCTGTTTATTTATTTAACTATCTACCTATCTATCTCTTTATTTATCTATTTATTTATCTATTTATCTATCTATCAATCTATTTATTTATCTATTTATTCATTTATTTTTTTTTTTTATTTATTTTTTCTTTTATTTCTTTTTTACTTTTTTATTTTTATTTTTTTTTTTTTATTTATTTTTTAATCTTTTATTTTTATGTCTTTTTTTATTTTATATTTTTTATATATATATATACATATACATACATATATATATATATATATATATATATATATATATATATATATATATATATATATATATATATATATATATATATATATATATATATATATATATATATATATATTTTTTTTTTTTTTTATATGTTTCCTGGTGCAGGTGGATCTTATGACTCCACAATTATTACTTTACTCGAAAATGGCCTTGTAAGATACCCAGGACATATAAAACACAAACAAAAAAAAGAAGTACACGGAGCGGAGGGCTCTTCACTAGGGGAAGTGCGTGAAACACGTGGATATAAAAATAGTTATATTTGATAGCACACAAGGTCAAAAGGAAAATTAACTGAAAATACGGTAAATTACTGCCGTAGAAGTCCTCCCGAAGGGGGGGGAGCTTGGGAATGCCAGGAACACGGACCAAGGATAATTCTGCTACAGGCGTCTTTCTGAAACGATATTTGGACCCACGTTACACATCTAATGCTGGAATTTGGGGATTGAATTACTCGGGGGGTGCACTGAAGGCGCCAAGGACTCCCCGAGGCATTACTTGTGACTCAGAGGAAAGAAGCTGTGAACACGTGGGCCTGGCTTGAACCAAGGAATATCAGGGAACACAAAGTTATAGGCCCAGAGATTAATAAATGCAAAAGGGCTAAGTAATCGTGACTAGCAACTCGTTTTGGGTACATTACCACATTTGTAGGGGCGCAGGGATGACGACGTCTTCTGCCGAGAAACACGTGTGGGAGCGTGGACAAATGGTAGCCTCCCTCTCCAAGGTATTTCTTCAAGTCGTAGATTGGGGCGGAAAAGGGCGCCCTTGGGATGATGAAAAGGCCGCCGTTTAATGTCAGCTCGCGTTTGGAAGACTTGCAATCCCCCTTGCAGTCTTCTAAGGCCACGTGGAATGGAACACGGGGCACACAGGGCGGCGATGGGATCCACGTGGCGGCGAGCGGAAGAGGAGGGCAGGGGCAACGGCCCAAGACTGGACTTGTTCTCGGCTTAAACTAGCGAGCGCGTGTGGGGGAGAGCTATCCTGGCCCTGACCTTTTATTGCTTCTGGACAGGGGTAGGGGGGGGGCGATGTCCTGACCCAGGTCGCACCGCGGATATCATAGAAAACGATTTTCTTTCCCTGTACCAAAGAAAACATTGCAAAGCAGTTTACTGTCCCCAAACTATTATATTTTCTTTCTCTGAGCCCTTATTAGCGACTTAAGGTTCTCTACAAGATATATTATTAGCAATAAGAGAGTTCTAGGATTTTAGCTACTCTTTAAATATATATATATATATATATATATATATATATATATATATTATATATATATATATATATATATATATATATATATATATATATATATATATATATATATATATATATATATATATATATATATATATATATATATATATATATATATATATATATATATATATATATATATATATATATATATATATATATATATATATATATATATATATATATATATATATATATATATATATATATATATATATATATATATATATATATATATATATATATATATATATATATATATATATTATATATATATATATATATATATATATATATATATATATATATATATATATATATATATATATATATATATATATATATATATATATATATATATATATATATATATATATATATATATATATATATATATATATATATATATATATATATATACATAATATATATATATATATATATATATATATATAATATATATATATATATAAATATATATATATATATATATATATATATATATATATATATATATATATATATATATATATATATATATATATATATATATATATATATACATATGTATGTATATATATATATATATATATATATATATATATATATATATATATATATATATATATATATATATATATATATATATATATATATATATATATATATATATATATATATATATATATATATATATATATATATATATATATATATATATATATATATATATATATATATTAATATTTCTTTTATTAATTAATTTTCATTCATTTATTTCCATTTATTTGTTTTTATTTATTTATTTTTATTTATTCTTATTTATTTCTTTTTTAATTTATTTATTCATATTAATTTATTTATTTTTATTTATCTATTTATTTTTTTATTTCTATTTATTTATTTATTTATATTTATTTATTTATTTTTATTTATTAATTTATTTTTATTATTTCATTTTTTTTATTTATTTATCTATTTTTATTTGCTTATTTTTATTTGTTGATTTTTATACATTTATTCTTAATTTTTAATTTTTTATTCTTATATATTTTTATTTATTTTAATTATTTATTTATTTATTTATATTTTTTTTCTTATCTATTTATTTATGTTTTACTTTTATTTACTTATTTATTTATTTATTTATTTATTTATTTATTTATTTTTATTTATTAATATTTCTATATATATATTTTATTCTTACTTAATACTTCTTATTTATTCATTATTTTTCATTTATTTATTTCTTCTTATTTATTTATTTTATTTATTAATTTATTTATTTGATTTTTATTTATTTATTATGTTTCAGTTACTTATCTTTATTTTTATTTTTATTTATTTATTTTTTATTTATTTATTTTTATTTATTTATTTTCTTATTTTTATTTATTTATTTATTTATCTATTTTAATTTATTCATTTATTTTTATTTGTTTATTTCTTTATACTTATTTATTATTTTTTTATTTCTTTTTATTTATTTTAATTTTTATTATTTATTTTTCATTAATTTTTTATAATGCATTTATTTTTATTTATTTATATAGTTATTTTTATTTATTTGCTTATTTTTTATTTTTATTTATTTATTTTTGTTGGTTTATTTTTATCTATTTATTCTTAATTTTTATCAATTTATTTTTCTTTATTTATTTATTTATTTATTTTTATTTACATATTTTTTTAAAATATTTATTTATTTATTTATATTTATTTATTTATCTATTTGTTTATTTACTTATTTATTTTTAATTTTTTTACTTATTTACTCATTTATTTTTATTTATTAATTTATATATTTTTTTTATTTAAATTAATATATATTTTTTATTTTCATTTAATTTTTTTTTTATTTATTCATTTATTCTATTTCTTTATTTATTTATTCATTTATATTTATTTATTTTTTTACTTATTTGATTTTTATCTATTTCTTTTATTTTTCAGTTATTTATATTTATTTTATTTATTTATTCATTTATTTTTATTTATTTTTTTATTTATTCGTTTATATTTATTTATCAATTTTTTCCTATTTACTTTTTTATTTTTACTTATTTATTTATTTTTATCAATTAATTTATATGTTTTTTATTTTTATTTATTTATTTTTATTTATTTATTTATTTTTTATTTTTATTTATTTTTATTTTTATTTATTTTTATTTATTTATTTATTTTTTAGTTATTTATTTATTTTTATTTATTTATTTGTTTATTTTATTCCCATTTTTTTTTTATTTATTTATTTTATTTATTTACTTTTTATTTATTTATTAATTTTTATTGATTTATTTCTATTTATTTTAATTTTATTTTTCTTTTATTTTTTATGTATTTATTATTTATTTTAATTTTTTCATTTATTTGTATATTTTTTATTTATTTTTTATTTATCTATTTTTCTTATTTATCTATTTATTTTTATTTATTGTCGTATTTATTTATTCATTATTTTTTTATTTATTTTGACATTTTTAATTATTTATTCACCTTTTTTTCTTTATTTTTTAATTTATTTATTTTAATTTTAATTTTTTAATTTCTTTATTTATTTTTTGTTTATTGTTTGATTGTTAGTTTTTGTTAGTTTTTGTTTGTTTGTTTGTTTGTTTGTGTCTTTATTTGTATTTTTATATTTGTTGTTTGTTTTTATTATTTATTTTTATTTGTTTGTTTTTATTTATTTATTTTTATTTGTTTTTATTTATTTATTATTATTTATATATTTTTTTATTTATTTATTTGTTTTTATTTATATATTTATAACTTTTTTATTTATATATTTATAACTTTTTTATTTATTTTTATTTATTCATTCTTATTTATTTATTATTATTTATTTATTTATATTTATTTTTATTTATTTACTTATTGTTTAATTTTCATTTATTTTTATTTTTTTATTTATTGATTTATTTGTTTATTTTAATTCATTTATCTTTATTTATTTATTTTTTTTAATTCTTATTTATTTGCTTTTTATTTATTTATTTTTTATTTATTAATTTTTATATATTTTTATTTATTTATTTGTCTTTATTTTTATTTATTTCTTTTTATTTATTCATTTTAAATTATTTATTTATTTGTTTATTTTTAATTTTTTCCTATTTTATTTATTTAATCTTATTAATTAATTCTTACTTATTTAGTTATACTTATTTATTTTATTTATTTATTTTATATTTTTATTTATTTATTAATTTTATTTTAATATTCATTTATTTATTTATTTTTATATATTGATTGATTTATTTTTTTATATATTTTTATTTACTTATGTATTTGTATATTTTTAATTATTTTTTTATTTTTATTTTTTTTTTTATTTTTTTAATTGATTTAATTTTATTAATTTTATTATTTATTTATTTTTGTTTACTTATTTATTTATTTCCTTTTATTTATTTTTATTTGTTTTTTATTTTTTTATTATTTATTAATTTTAATTTTTTTTTTTTATTTAGTTATTTATTTTTTATCTAAATATTTTTTTTATTTTTATTTAGTTATTTATGTTATTTTATTCTTTTTTATATGTTTGATTTATTTATATAATAATTTTTTTTATTTATTTATTTTTATTTATTTTTATTTATTTATTTTTTATTTATTTTATTTTTATTTTATTTATATTTTTATTTATTTTTATTCAATAATTTTTAGTTATTAATTTATTCTTATTTATTTGTTCTTATTTATTTTTTTATTTTTTTTATTTCATTTGTATTTATTTGTATCTATTTTTATTTATTTATTTATTTTTATTTTTTATTTTTTTTTCTTTATTTATTTTTTTATTTTTTATCTATTTTATTTTTTCATTTACTTTTACTTATTTATCTATTTATATCTTTATTTATTTATTTATTTTTTATTTAATTTCAATTATTTATTTTTTATTTTTATTTATTTATTTATTTATTTTTATTTATCTATTTATTTTTATTCATTTATTTATTTTTGTTTATTCATTATTTTTTATTTATTAATTTTTATTTGTTTATTTATTTACTTTTATTTATTATTTATTTTTATTGATTGATTTATTTTTATTTTTTTATCATTATTTGTCTTTCTTTTCATTAATTCATATATTTTTATCTATTTATTTATTTTTATTTATTTATTTACTTATTTATTCATAATTTATTTATTTTTATTTTTATTTTATTTTTTTTTAATTAATTTATTTATTTATTTATTATTTATTTATTTATTTATTTATTTATTTATTTATTTATTTATTTATTTATTATCATTTTATTTATTTATTATACTTTTATTTATTATTATAATTTTATTTCACTTTTATTTCACTTTTATTTAATTTCACTTTTATTTAATTTCGCTCTTATTTAATCTCACTTTTATTTAATTTCACTTTTATTTGTTTATTTTATCATTTTATCTATTTATTATTATTTATTTTTGTAATTTATTTATTTTATTATTTTTATTAATTTAACTTAATTGATTCATTATTATATATTTGATTTTACTAAATTATTTTTATATATATATTTTTTTATTTATTTATAAATTTATTTTTATTTATTTATTTTTATTTATTATTTATTTCTTTTTTAAACTATTATTATTTACTTAAATTTTTTATTTTCATTTATTTATTTATTTTTATTTATCTATTTTTATTTATTATCTATATATTTTTATTTATTTACTTATTTTCATTTGTTTATTTTATTTACTAACTTTTTTATAAATTTTTTATTTATTTATTTATTTTATTATTCTTTTATTTATTTATTTATATCTTTTTATTTTCTTACTTATTTTTCATTTAATTCTATTTATTTAATCTATTTAGTTATTCATTTATCTTAATTTTTATTTTATTTTTATTTATTTATTTTTATTTATTTTTATATTTTTTTATATATTTTCTTTTCTATTTATTTATTTTTTATTTTTACTTATTTATATTTATATATATATATATATATATATATTTTTATTTATTCATTTTTAATCATTTATTTACTAATTTTTATTTATTTATTTATATTTATTTATTTATTTATTTATTTATTTATTTATTTATTTATTTATTTATTTATTTATTTTTATTTATTTATTTTCACCTATTCATTTTTATTGTATTTGTTTATTTATATATATTTATTTATTTATTTTTATTTCTTTATTTATTTTTTTATTTATATGTATTTATTCCTGTTTTTATTCATTAATTTATCTTTATAAATTATTTTTCATTTATTTTATGTATTTATTTATTTTTGTTTTATTTTTATTAATTTTTGTTTATTTTTTATTTATTTATTTTTATTTATTTATTTTTCATTTATTTTTTTCTTTTATTTATTTATTTTTTTTATTTATTTATTTATTTGATTTAATTTTATACATTTTTATATATTTTTATATATTTTCATTTATTTATTTTTATTTATTTATTCTTATTTATTTATTTAATTTTCATTTATCTTTTTTTATTTATTTATTTTTATTTTATTATTTATTATTTTTTTTTATTTCTTTATTTTTATTTTTTATTTATTTAATTACTTTTACTTATTTATTTTTTTTATTTATCTTTTTTTATTTGCTTATTTATTTAATGTATTTATATATTTCTTTTTTGTTTTTATTTTTTTATTTATTTATTATTTATTTATTTATTTATTTATTTATTTATTTATTTATTTATTTATTTATTTATTTATTTATTTACTTATTTATTTATTTATTTATTTATTTATTTCTTGATTATTTGTTTTTTTTTATTTTCGTTCATTAATTAATGTTTCTTTATGGATTGATTTATATTATTTTATCTTTATTTACTTTTTTATTTATTTATTATTTTTCATTTTATTTTTATTTATATTTTTTATTTATTTTTATTTATTATTTATTTATTTATTTATATATTTCTATATATTATTATTTAATTATTTTTATTTATTTATTTTTATTTACTTTTATTTATTTATTTATTTTTACTTTTTTATATATTTTTTTTTTATTAATATTTTATTTTTTCAAATAAATTATATATATATTTATTTATTCATATATTTATTTAATTAATTTTATTTATTTATAAATTTATTTATTTATATTTGATTTTTTTCAAATAATTTTATATGTATTTATTTATTCATATATTTATTTATTTTTAATTATTTTTTTTATTTTATTTATTTATTTAATTATATTTATTTATTTATTTATTTTATTCATTATATTTATTAACTTATTTATTTATTAATTTTATTTGTTTGTTTATTTTCATTTATATATTTCTGTTTATAATTTTTTCATTTATTTTTTATTTTTATTTATATTTTTTCATTTATTTTTATTTATTTATTTTTATTTATTCATTTTATTTTAATTTATTATTATAAATTTTTTTTAATAATATATTTACCTTTATTTAATTATTTTTATTTATTTTTGTTACTTTTTATTTATTTATCTTTATTTATTCATGTTTATTTATTTATTTAAAAAAAAAAATTTTATTAATTTTTATTTATTTATTTAATTATTTTAATTTATTTTTTAGTCCTTTTTTTCCTTAGTTTTATTAATTTATTTTTGTTTATTTATTTTTAATTATTTATATTTACTTATTTACTTTTAATTTATTATTTATTTTTATTTATTTATTATTTATTTTTATTAATTGATTTTTTAAATTTATTTTCATTTATTTATTTAGTTTTATTATATTATATATTTTTATTTATTTGTTTATTTATTTATTTATGTTTCTGTATTTTTTATTTATCTATTTTTATTTATTTATTTTTTATTTATTTATTTATTCATTTTATTTAATCGTTTTTATTCATTTTTTGAATTTTTTATTCTTATTTTTATTTATTTATTTATTTTTATTTTTATTTTCATTTATTTATTTTTATTCACTTTTATTTTTTTTTATTAATCTTATTTATTTTTTTTATTTATTTATTTGTTATAATTTTTATTTATTTATTTATTTATTTATTCTTATTCATTTTTTATTTATATATATATTTTTTATTG
>JANJGK010006871.1:32500-34430 GCA_039081455.1 Macrobrachium rosenbergii
TGCATCATGAAATAAAACTATCCTTTTCGTTAATTAAGTAATTCTATATATATATATATATATATATATATATATATATATATATATATATTGCAATTTGTCATTTTCATCTCATTTACAAGATATGTTCTTATTGGATCTGGTATGTTTTCAGCTCTTTGAAATTTTGAGAGAGAGAGAGAGAGAGAGAGAGAGAGAGAGAGAGAGAGAGAGAGAGAGAGAGAGAGAGAGAGAGAGAGAGAGAGGCCAGTACTGAGGATGTACTACGAGAACTTCTAAGGGCATAATTTCATTGAAACTGAATGAATTGAATGAGCAGTGTTCTCCATTTTCAAAGAAGCTTCGAAGTTTCTTACTCAGAAGAATATATGAAATGAAAGGAGAAGTGCAGTTCTTGTAGGCCTCATGATGAGATATTTGCATGATGGAACACTGAGTAATAATTGTACCAGTGCTGAAAGACCAACGAGTTCACCGGGATCAAAGTCTGCCCTCATGGAAGCAGCTAAAAAACGTTATCCAGAATGTTCCCAGAGACTGCAGTCAGTACCGACACAGGAGGAACTGCCAATTGTACAGCCATCAGAGTCTAGTCAGTTGTCTTTAGGCGCAAAAATGTCACTCACCGACAAACTTCCGGCAGCAACAGATCAGACTCAAGGTACAAATGGAAGGGAATGTGGTTTCCGACATATTGGGGAAGAGTTCGGTTTATTTGAGGCAATGGGGCGGAGAGAGAGAGAAGACACATAATTTGGAGAAGATATTTCAGGCCCTCCACTCTGTGCCACCAACTTCAGTTGAAGCTGAATGGGCTTTCTCAGCTGCTGGCCTTTTCATTACCAAACTAAAAACAAGGCTGACAGACAAAAGGATTGACTGCTCATGATTCCTGAAAAGCTACTTCATGAACAACAATTTAGCCTGAATTCACAACAGAACAAGACAATCGTAATGTCCATTATGCTCATCGTAGGGCCTACTGTATTGTGCTATTCCCTGTGAACTCTGATGAGCTTCACTGGACTTACGATCGCCCCCCCCTTCCCCCCCTGCCCCAGGTATTCCATTTCCAGCAAGAATGTGCTAATGTTACTCAAGCATTGAACAAGAAAGAGACTTTGTCATGCTGCGCATCATTGTACTCCTAACCAAGTCAGTAAAATCATATTATTCATATCAATTTCTGTTCAAACTTCCAGTTTTCAACATGATAAAGCACCATTATATACCATAAAGATTTCCTCAGTTGAATAAAAATGCATAATATGTAGTATGAAATTCAACAAGTCCCAGGAGACCATGATTTTCATGGGGTATTTGTTACTGTGACTAATCCCGAAAATCCCGAGAAATCCCAGGATTTCCCGGTAAGGATCAACTGGTTCCTGTTACCTTGTTTAATCTCATGAATTCCCCGATGACAAGTCTGTCCATAGATGGGTCATATTGAGCCCATTTCCAGCAAGTCTTCCCAGGACCTGCAAATGTCATCGCCTCTCCCCCCTCCTACAAGTGGAGTCCCCTCCCCCATTCCTCCATACCTTCCCCTCCCTCTCTCTCTCTCCCTGCTCTGGTTCCACCCGTCGTGGTCGTGCAGGGCGACTGGATCCGTTCAGATTAGCTGTACAGCAGCAGCACAAATATGCGCGAATGTGCCTGGCTGCAGAACTTCTCAGTTCAAGCGAAGTTGCAGCAGTGCATGACTGCCCTATTGTAATTCAACTTGCATTTCAAGAATGGACTTACATTTTTATCTATGTAATAATTTGTTAATATATATATATATATATATATATATATATATATATATTTATATATATATATATATATATATATATATATATATATATATATATATATATATATATATATATATATATATATATATATATATATATATATAAATATATATACTATATATTATATA
>JANJGK010006872.1:0-34415 GCA_039081455.1 Macrobrachium rosenbergii
CTCTCTCTCTCTCTCTCTCTCTCTCTCTCTCTCTCTCTCTCTCTCTCCACTGGGTCCAACGTTAGCTAATGCCTTTCTTGCATATCATGAGGTTAGGTGGTTGAACGAATGTCCGGCATCTTTCAAACCACTTCTATATAGACGCTATGTAGATGACACTTTTTAAATTTTCAGATCTCCCACGCACATTCCTTTGTTTCTAGAGTATTTAAACTCGAAGCATGAAAATATCACATTTACGTCAGAAATAGAGACTGATGGAAAGCTGGCATTCCAGATTTGTTCCAATTATTTTAGCTTACATTTTGAATTTCCTTGTATCAAAGATATTCTTTTTCATAATGGATTCGGTGCTAAATTTATTGACACATACATTGGCAAACAACTCCAAAAACTAATGAATCCACGTCCCCAAAAGTGACAGTAAACAAAGCTACAAATTATTTTTCCTTGCCCTACATGGGTAAAAGCAGTTTTTCATTGAGAAACCGTTTATCTAAATTACTATTGGAATTTTACCCTCAAGTTAGTCTCAGAGTCATATTCAGGCCTCAAAATGTAATACAAAAGTTTTTCAAGTTCAAAGACACGGTGCCGAAAGACCTACAGTCATCTGTAGTCTATAAGTATACATGTAGTTGCTGTAATGCAACTTATATTGGTAAATCAAAGCGCCAGTTTCGGGTCCGTGCCTTTGAACACCTAGGCCGATCAATTAGAACAAACAGGCCACTTAACAAACAAGCATTTAGTGCCATTCGTGAGCACTGCCATCAGCATGACCATCCTCTGAGTATAGATTCTTTTTCTATATTAGCCAGTCGTTCTAGTGAGGTGGAGCTAACCACAATTGAAACATTGTATACCATCAAAGAAAAACCATCACTCTGTAATAATGAACGGTCAGTTGAGTTGCTTTGTTTTTAATTCTGTGTCTATCTTCTGTAACTATCTTTGTATTTGCCTTGTATTCCTCTCTTGACTCTTGCTTTTATAGGTTAAACGGTAATGTTCAATTTTAATTCTTGGTAGTTAGTTCTGATGTTTAATTTTATTTCATTTTAATGAGTGCTTTTTCTTTCATTGTATTTATTTGTTATTTTAGATGCCTGATGATGGGGTGTGTTAGAACCTCGAAACTAGTCGCAATAAAGAATGTTTCCTCAAGTACTGGTCTACCTATTCCTTATACATATAGATATATATTTTATATATAATGTGTGTGTGTGTGTGTGCAGAGACAATTGATGTCTCCGTCGTCGTCACAGCCCTCGGATAGGACAAGTTCCAGACACTATCGGATCCAGGGGAGGGGGCCACCTGGGCACGTTCCCGCCCTCATGAAAAATAATTACAAAATAATAATGTTGAACATTTAGATAATAACATACATGAGAAATACAAAAATGTGGAAGAAAATAAAAAAATCTATTATAGAAATATATATATATATATATATATATATATATATATATATATATATATATATATATATATATATATATATATATATATATATATATACATATATATATATATATATATATATATATATATATATATATATATATATATATATATTATATACATATATAATTTCTATAGTAGATTTTTTCCACATTTTTCTATTTCTCTATTATGTGATTATTTAAATCTTCAATATTTTTTTCTACTATTTTTCATATGGATACGTACCCAGGTGGCGGCCCCACACCCCCACCACGGATCCGCTAGCGTCTGGAATGTGTCCTTTCCAAGCATTGTGACGACAGAGGCATCGTTCGTCTCAGCAAGGAATAAAGATCCGCGACACAGACCATCAGTTGACCCTCCTGAGGGAGGTTGGGCTTATATCTAGATCCCTAAACATTTCTACCGTGGCAACCGTATCATATGAATTTGCATTTTACATTTTATTAGAGAAAATGCACACATATACGTTAAGGGGAGGGGGGGGGGAAGGGGAGGGAAGGTGGAAGTGGAGGATGTGGAAGAGGGGTGAGGAGGGAAAAGGATGGAGGGGGGAAGACAGTTAAACTAACACTTGATCGTATGCTCTGGAAGGGAGGGGGGGAGGGGATGGAAGGGGGAAGGGATGGAAGAGGGAAGGGGAGGAGGACACAACTAAATTAACATTTGATTGCATGCTCCGGAAGGGGGAGGGTGAAGGGAGGGGAAGGGGAAGGGGAGGGGGAGGGAAGGGAGAGGGGGAGGGGATGGAAGGGGGAAGGGATGGAAGAGGGAAGGGGAGGAGGACACAACTAAATTAACATTTGATTGCATGCTCCGGAAGGGGGAGGGTGAAGGGAGGGGAAGGGGAAGGGGAGGGGGAGGGAAGGGAGAGGGGGAGGGGATGGAAGGGGGAAGGGATGGAAGAGGGAAGGGGAGGAGGACACAACTAAATTAACATTTGATTGCATGCTCCGGAAGGGGGAGGGTGAAGGGAGGGGAAGGGGAAGGGGAGGGGGAGGGAAGGGAGAGGGGGAGGGGATGGAAGGGGGAAGGGATGGAAGAGGGAAGGGGAGGAGGACACAACTAAATTAACATTTGATTGCATGCTCCGGAAGGGGGAGGGTGAAGGGAGGGGAAGGGGAAGGGGAGGGGGAGGGAAGGGAGAGGGGGAGGGGATGGAAGGGGGAAGGGATGGAAGAGGGAAGGGGAGGAGGACACAACTAAATTAACATTTGATTGCATGCTCCGGAAGGGGGAGGGTGAAGGGAGGGGAAGGGGAAGGGGAGGGGGGAGGGAAGGGAGAGGGGGAGGGGATGGAAGGGGGAAGGGATGGAAGAGGGAAGGGGAGGAGGACACAACTAAATTAACATTTGATTGCATGCTCCGGAAGGGGGAGGGTGAAGGGAGGGGAAGGGGAAGGGGAGGGGGAGGGAAGGGAGAGGGGGAGGGGATGGAAGGGGGAAGGGATGGAAGAGGGAAGGGGAGGAGGACACAACTAAATTAACATTTGATTGCATGCTCCGGAAGGGGGAGGGTGAAGGGAGGGGAAGGGGAAGGGGAGGGGGAGGGAAGGGAGAGGGGGAGGGGATGGAAGGGGGAAGGGATGGAAGAGGGAAGGGGAGGAGGACACAACTAAATTAACATTTGATTGCATGCTCCGGAAGGGGGAGGGTGAAGGGAGGGGAAGGGGAAGGGGAGGGGGAGGGAAGGGAGAGGGGGAGGGGATGGAAGGGGAAGGGATGGAAAAGGGAAGGGGAGGAGGACACAACTAAATTAACATTTGATTGCATGCTCCGGAAGGGGGAGGGTGAAGGGACGGGAAGGGGAAGGGGAGGGGGAGGGAAGGGAGAGGGGGAGGGGATGGAAGGGGGAAGGGATGGAAGAGGGAAGGGGAGGAGGACACAACTAAATTAACATTTGATTGCATGCTCCGGAAGGGGGAGGGTGAAGGGAGGGGAAGGGGAAGGGGAGGGGGAGGGAAGGGAGAGGGGGAGGGGATGGAAGGGGGAAGGGATGGAAGAGGGAAGGGGAGGAGGACACAACTAAATTAACATTTGATTGCATGCTCCGGAAGGGGGAGGGTGAAGGGAGGGGAAGGGGAAGGGGAGGGGGAGGGAAGGGAGAGGGGGAGGGGATGGAAGGGGGAAGGGATGGAAGAGGGAAGGGGAGGAGGACTCAACTAAATTAACATTTGATTGCATGCTCCGGAAGGGGGAGGGTGAAGGGAGGGGAAGGGGAAGGGGAGGGGGAGGGAAGGGAGA
Organism: Macrobrachium rosenbergii; assembly: GCA_039081455.1. Classification (NCBI taxonomy): domain Eukaryota; kingdom Metazoa; phylum Arthropoda; class Malacostraca; order Decapoda; family Palaemonidae; genus Macrobrachium; species Macrobrachium rosenbergii. The sequence continues at coordinate 3,714 of JANJGK010006872.1, forward strand.
GGGGGAGGGGATGGAAGAGGGAAGGGGAGGAGGACACAACTAAATTAACATTTGATTGCATGCTCCGGAAGGGGGAGGGTGAAGGGAGGGGAAGGGGAAGGGGAGGGGGAGGGAAGGGAGAGGGGGAGGGGATGGAAGGGGGAAGGGATGGAAGAGGGAAGGGGAGGAGGACACAACTAAATTAACATTTGATTGCATGCTCCGGAAGGGGGAGGGTGAAGGGAGGGGAAGGGGAAGGGGAGGGGGAGGGAAGGGAGAGGGGGAGGGGATGGAAGGGGGAAGGGATGGAAGAGGGAAGGGGAGGAGGACACAACTAAATTAACATTTGATTGCATGCTCCGGAAGGGGGAGGGTGAAGGGAGGGGAAGGGGAAGGGGAGGGGGAGGGAAGGGAGAGGGGGAGGAGATGGAAGGGGGAAGGGATGGAAGAGGGAAGGGAGAGGGGGAGGAGATGGAAGGGGGAAGGGATGGAAGAGGGAAGGGGAGGAGGACACAACTAAATTAACATTTGATTGCATGCTCCGGAAGGGGGAGGGTGAAGGGAGGGGAAGGGGAAGGGGAGGGGGAGGGAAGGGAGAGGGGGAGGGGATGGAAGGGGGAAGGGATGGAAGAGGGAAGGGGAGGAGGACACAACTAAATTAACATTTGATTGCATGCTCCGGAAGGGGGAGGGTGAAGGGACGGGAAGGGGAAGGGGAGGGGGAGGGAAGGGAGAGGGGGAGGGGATGGAAGGGGGAAGGGATGGAAGAGGGAAGGGGAGGAGGACACAACTAAATTAACATTTGATTGCATGCTCCGGAAGGGGGAGGGTGAAGGGAGGGGAAGGGGAAGGGGAGGGGGAGGGAAGGGAGAGGGGGAGGGGATGGAAGGGGGAAGGGATGGAAGAGGGAAGGGGAGGAGGACACAACTAAATTAACATTTGATTGCATGCTCCGGAAGGGGGAGGGTGAAGGGAGGGGAAGGGGAAGGGGAGGGGGAGGGAAGGGAGAGGGGGAGGGGATGGAAGGGGGAAGGGATGGAAGAGGGAAGGGGAGGAGGACTCAACTAAATTAACATTTGATTGCATGCTCCGGAAGGGGGAGGGTGAAGGGAGGGGAAGGGGAAGGGGAGGGGGAGGGAAGGGAGAGGGGGAGGGGATGGAAGGGGGAAGGGATGGAAGAGGGAAGGGGAGGAGGACACAACTAAATTAACATTTGATTGCATGCTCCGGAAGGGGGAGGGTGAAGGGAAGGGAAGGGGAAGGGGAGGGGGAGGGAAGGGAGAGGGGGAGGGGATGGAAGGGGGAAGGGATGGAAGAGGGAAGGGGAGGAGGACACAACTAAATTAACATTTGATTGCATGCTCCGGAAGGGGAGGGTGAAGGGAGGGGAAGGGGAAGGGGAGGGGGAGGGAAGGGAGAGGGGGAGGGGATGGAAGGGGGAAGGGATGGAAGAGGGAAGGGGAGGAGGACACAACTAAATTAACATTTGATTGCATGCTCCGGAAGGGGGAGGGTGAAGGGAGGGGAAGGGGAAGGGGAGGGGGAGGGAAGGGAGAGGGGGAGGGGATGGAAGGGGGAAGGGATGGAAGAGGGAAGGGGAGGAGGACACAACTAAATTAACATTTGATTGCATGCTCCGGAAGGGGGAGGGTGAAGGGAGGGGAAGGGGAAGGGGAGGGGGAGGGAAGGGAGAGGTGGAGGGGATGGAAGGGGGAAGGGATGGAAGAGGGAAGGGGAGGAGGACACAACTAAATTAACATTTGATTGCATGCTCCGGAAGGGGGAGGGTGAAGGGAGGGGAAGGGGAAGGGGAGGGGGAGGGAAGGGGAGGGGAGGACACAACTAAATTACCACTTCAACATGTGCTGCGGAATGGGAGGGGAGGGGGAGGTGGAGGAGACAGCAACGGTAACACTTGACCGTGTGCTTCGGAAGGGCAAGGGGAGGGGAGGGGAGGGGAGGAGACAGCTAAAGTAATACTTGATTGTGTGCTTCAGAAGGGCGAGGGGAGGGGAGGGGAGGGGGAGGGGGGAGGGAAGAGGGAAGGGGAGGGGGAAGGGATGGAAGAGAGAAGGGGGACCTTACAGACCTTACCGACCTTACAGTTCGTTTGGGTTGCTCCAAGTCCCTTAGTGAGAGGCACCTTTGATGTCTACCAGAGAGTTGCTAACGCATCTTCCAGTATATTTTGCATCTTCCAGTCTTGGATGGTCTGGGATGCATCTTAGATATTTGTCGAGCTTATTCTTAAACACATTTACGCTCACTCCTGTTATGTTCCTGAGATGAGCTGGTAGCGCATTGAATAGACGCTGCATTATCGATGCTGGTGCGTGGTGGATTAATGTCCTGTGTGCTTTCCTTAGTTTTCCTGGTATAGTTTTGGGTACTATTAATCTACCTCTGCTTGCTCTTTCTGATATTTTTAGCTCCATGATGTTTTTGGTAATTCCTTCTATCTGTTTCCATGCCTGGATTATCATGTAGCGTTCTCTTCTCCTTTGCAGACTATATAAATTTAGGAATTGTAGTCTTTCCCAGTAGTCAAGGTCCTTAACTTCTTCTATTCTAGCTGTAAATGACCTTTGTACACTCCCTTTTTGTGCAATATCCTTTTGGTAGTGTGGGTACCATATTATATTGTAATATTCAAGTGGACTACGTACGTACGTTTTATAAAGCATAATCATGTGTTCGGCTTTTCTTGTTTTGAAGTGCCGGAACAACATTCCCATTTTTGCTTTGCATTTTGCCAATAGTATTGCTATTTGATCATTGCATAACATATTCCTATTCAACATCACACCAAGGTCTTTAACTGCTTCCTTATTTGTGACTGTCTCGTTATTGGGTCCTTTATATGCATATAGCATTCCTTCTTTATCACCATAGTTTATTGATCCAAATTTATCAGAGTTAAATACCATCCTAATTATCTCTGCCTATTTATATATTTTGTTTAGGTGTCTTTGTAGCGAGTTCCTATCTTCATCACAAGAAATTTCTCTACTTATTCTTGTGTCATCGGCGAAACTTCTCACTACCGAGTCCTTAACATTGCTGTCTATGTCTGTAATCATAATCACAAACAGCAATGCAGCTAACACTGTACCTTGCGGCACACCGGATATTACCGTAGCTTCATTCAATTTCTCATCGTTTGCAATCACTATCTGTTTTCTGTTTTGCAAAAATTCTTTTATCCATCTTCCTACTTTGTCAACAATGTTATGTTTTCTCATTTCTTTCGCTAATATATTATGGTCTACCTTGTCAAAAGCTTTTGCAAAGTCTAGGTAAACCACATCTGTATCTTTTTCGTTTATCATATTTTTATATATGCTTTCACGGTGGACTAACAGCTGGGTTTGTGTACTTTTCCCGGGTACAAAACCATGTTGTCGTATATTAAACAATCTATTTTTCATTAAATGTTTCATTATATTTTTTTTTCATTACCCTTTCATAAACTTTCATAATATGAGATGTCAGACTCATAGGCCTATAATTACTTGCCTCTAGTCTTGATCCACTTTTGAAAGTAGGGGTAATATATGCTAATTTATCCTCATCATAAATCTTGCATGTATCTATACTTAGTCTCAATAATATTGTGAGCGGCTTTGCAATTGAATGAACCACTTTCTTTAACAATATGGCAGGTACGCCGTCTGGACCTGCTGCTGATCCATTTTTAATTTCATTAATAGCCTGCACAATATCAGCTTCCGTAATATCTATGTCCGATAAATATTCACTATTTTCATCTCTTATTTCTGTGTCATTATCGTCATTATCAATTCTAGGTGTAAATTTAATCTTATATCTTTCTGCTAATATGTTACATATCTCCTTTTTTTCATTCGTTAATCACCCTTCAATTCTTAGAGGGCCTATTTCTACTCTTATTTTATTCATCTTTTTTTGCATATGAATAAAAAATTTTGGGGTTTTGCTTGATATTTTGTAGGGTCTTGTCTTCTAGGACCCATTTTTCATTTTCTTTTGACTGTATAATCTTTTGTTCTGCATTTTTTATCTTATTTTTTAATTCCACCACTTTCCATGCATTCTTTTCTTTTGCAAGACCTTTTTTCCACTTTCTGATTTTCTGGAACAAGATCCTTCTGTCTCTTGGTACGCGTGACTGATGCTTACTTTTTTTTTGGTATATATTTTTCCACTATTTCCTCTAATATTTTATATAACATATCCGTATTTACCTGTATATTATCACTTACGAATATGTTTTCCCATTCTTTGTTTAATTCTTCATTTATTTTTGACCAGTTTATATTCTTACTATAGAAATTGTATTTTCCATATCCTTCCCATTTTTTCATCTCTTGCTTATCTCTGTTTCCATGTGCTTTGGAACGTACTGTTAGTTCTATGACATTATGGTCTGAAATACTCGTATTATACAATACTATTTCTTTAACATTGTTCATCTCATTCACAAATACTAGGTCTAGAATATTATCCTTTCTTGTTGGCAGGTGATTTATTTGCTGAATGTTATGTTCTAGAAGCATATCTAATAGCTTTTCAAATTGCCTCTTATCTTCTGCGCTACTATTACTCTCTTTTTTATATGTATAACTACAACCACAGTCTCCTATTCGTTCTTTCCATTCTACGAAAGGAAAGTTAAAGTCTCCGGATAGGAGTATAGTACAGTCTTTGTGATTTCTACATATATCATCCAATTTGTCAATTATGTCAAACTCTTTATTATTAGGGGGGTCTGTATATTACAATGTTCACTAATTTTTCAGATTCAAATTCTACCGCTATTAATTCACATTCTGTGTTACTATATTTCTCACAGATCTTTCCTTGATTGACGTCTCTCCCATATATCGCGGTTCCCCCTTGATTTCTATTTTTTCTAACTGATCTATAAGTTTGGAAACCCTTTATCTGGTCATCATTACCAGTCTCTTGGGAAAACCAGGTTTCGCTTATATTCATTATTTCTATTTTTTCATTTTGGGTTAGTTCTTCTAAGAACTCTGTCTTTCTTTTTGAGTTGCTCGACACTAGACCCTGCGCATTCATCACTATGATGGTTTGCGTGTTATCTCCATTATCTAATATGGGTAATAATAAGGATTTTCCCATGTTTCTTTACTGTTCTGATATGTCGTTCTTTTCTTCATTTCCAGAAATTCGTACATTAAAAAATCCAACTTTTCCATTATATTTGATCTTCCATCTTCATATTTATTCATTTTATGCATATACCTAAATTTATCTCCATATCTGCACCATCCCCTAGCATCATAGATATATTTCTTGTTCCTTGCACTATATCCAGGTGCTGACATTTTGTAATGTGTTATTGGTTCGCTTTTTTTCTTCATCACATGATCTTTGTTCCTTTCTTTATTTGCTTCATTATTACCTTGATTTCTTATATGTATTTGATTTTGATTTTTATTCTTCATGGGAGGACACAGTTAAATTAACACTTCATCATGTGATGGGGTGGGGAAAAGGGGAGGGGGGATGGAAAATGGAAGGGGGAGGTGTTAACCAGAAGACGGTTTCTACCGAGTCAAGAAGTTGTGAAAAATCCGAAGAGTTTCATACAAATCCTGAGATACTGGGAGAGGGCATTGTAGGGTCACTAGAGGTCACTGCTGACCTACTGATCATGTAAGGTTGTATTGTCACCGGGATTGAGTAACCATTCAAAATTTCGTGTCCACAGGACGAAGGGAGCACCTCGAAAATTGAGTTACAAGATCTGATACATTGAAAATACAAGACCGGAAGAAGAAATGACTGGTTGATTTATCACTGCAGGCAGTTTTCATACAATACTGATCATCAACGGCAAAAATGGAGCAGGTGCTACAATATATTTTTTAAAAATCACTCCCGTTGATAAATGAACACTTACACAATGGAGAATGGCGCAGTATGTACAAGTAACTCCCTTCCAAGAATGAAGGAGAAAACTAATCTTTAGAATCATATTCGAATTTTACTAAAAATAAATAAACAAATAATGTCAACTCAACAGCGATGTGTTCTGTGACATGTGACTTCTTCAACTATGATACACAGATATCAATATCAATAATGGAGCTACAATGGCACCCAGTAAAAGCTAGAATAGAATATAAAATACTACTTACAGTCTTTAAAGCACTAAAATATGATGAACCAACATATCTGAGAAACTGCTTAATGAAGCTTCTTTAGACCCGAAATGAACATTGTAACCAGACATGATGTGAAGCATACAGGTTATTTGAACCTAGAACAAACTGTAAGTCAAGCGAGAGAGAGAGAGAGAGAGAGAGAGAGAGAGAGAGAGAGAGAGAGAGAGAGAGAGAGAGGGAGAGAGAGACCATTTGTTCACTGCGCACTAAGAATATCCAACAAAATACCGCCTGAAGTGAAGAGCAAACAAGAAGAAAGCAAATTTAAAAGAGAACTAAAGACTCCCCTATTCTGCAGGGCTACGATACTGACGAGAAAACACTGCAAGACAATTACAAAATATAAGAAGCACCTTATTTTGAAAACGTACAAGGGCCTGCCACAGAGGCAATTTTCCAAACAAAGTGAACAAAGTGAACGATTAGACACAATGGATGGGTGTAAAAGATGGTGATACACTGAAACGTTCAAGAGCCGCCGCAGTTGTAGAATTTTGCAATATTATTCGATCATTATAAATCTGCATAAAATTTTTAGCCAAAAGGAAAACGCAGAGTTGTGTCCTGGGACGGGCGGGCATTTTGTATACACACTTTCGAATCATTATGTAGGAAAACATGTTTATTTTCTGCCCAATTCTATCCACTTATAAACAATACTAATGATATTAAGACCAAAATGGGGAATGTAATGAGGGTAAAGAGACTGGCCCACTGCAACAGCCTCTACAATAATGCAACATAACGCTTACATCAAGAAACAAGTAAAAAATGCGCCGAAGTCTCTTCGGCGCAATCGAGTTTTCTGTACAGCCGCTACAGCGTATAATCAAGGCCACCGAAAATAGATCTATCTTTCGGTGGTCTCGGTACAATGCTGTATGAAACGCGGCCCACGAAACTTTAACCACGGCCCGGTGGTGGCCTATCCTATATTGCTGCCAGAGGCACGATTATGGCTAACTTTAACCTTAAATAAAATAAAAACTACTGATGCTAGAGGGCTGCAATTTGGTATGTTTGATGATTGGAGGGTGGATGATCCACATCCCAATTTGCAGCCCCCTAGCCACAGTAGTTTTTAAGATCTGTGGGCGGACAGAAATAGTGAGGACAGAATAAAGTGCGGATGGACAGACAAAGCCGGCACAATATTTTTCTTTTACAGAAAACTAAAATAGGTTCGATGTACCAAAGATGATGAATCAAACCATCGGCTAACTGACACATCGACTGACTGACATAATGATATAAATAAATAAATAGTTGAGGACCGACACAGCCTACACGGACTGAGAATCCGAAAGCACCAAAGCAAGAAGCAATGGCAACATTCCCCCCAACTCAACAGCTGTCAACTCAACACAGCAAAGGTTACAGGACGCTCCCTAACGCAAACAAAGTATAGAATTATTATTATTATTATTATTATTATTATTATTATTATTATTATTATTATTATTATTATTATTATTATTAAAGAGAATGGCAGCATTAGTGGAATTGATTTTATATGTGGTCTTTTCAATTCTTCTTATTATTTTCTTCTCATCAGGGCTGATATTTGTTAATAACTGGCCGATGTTCAGAGTCTGGGTGAGGAAATCGGCCAGTTATTAGCAAATATCAGTCCTGATGAGAAGAAAGTAATAAGAACTGAAAAGATCATATATAAAATCAATTCCACTGATGCTGCCTCTCTCTTTAACAAGACTTGCTTGAAAGAAGGTCTGCTCCCTTCATATATTATTATTATTATTATTATTATTATTATTATTATTACAGACCAAACTGTAGCCCTAGTTGGAAAAGCAGAGGACTACACGACAAAGGACACACATGGCGGAAGAAAATCCGATAAAATAAAATGAGATCCGTGTGAGCTAATTAAAAAAAAAAAAAGCGTAGGGTTAGTTAATCAATGCGTACGCACCAGTCCAGTTAGTACTCGGTTACAGGGGAAAACCTGCCTCTTCCAGAAATGCGATCTAAAGATGGAAATAAAATTAACAAAATATACCTCAATGACAACGTCGATATCCTTTACACTTACACGCATTTATCTTAAACAGAAACGATGTAATAATATTCTTTAAAATATAATAATAATAATAATGATAAAAAACAGATTTCTTACACAAAATGTAAGGAACTTTGCGGAAGGTAAGTTTTAGCATACTGCTGATGCTAGAATTTCTTTCTCAGGTTTTGCAGTGCAGGGCCAAACGGCTGAACTACATTTGACAGCAGAAATTGCAGAAATTATTTGAAAACTGGAAGGGGAAGCTTGCTGCCTACAAACTGGAAGGGACTGAAAGTAAAATTCCAATCAGTACGCGACATTTCAAGTTTGCTTTTCAGAGGGCCATAACCAGCATTAAAAGGAAACCGTGGCCTCACCCAAAATGCCTCCATCAAAAGAGTGGTTTTCCTTGACAATTTTATAGGTAACCTTCCACTGAACCTGGGGTACTTCACAGCCGTTTAATACTCATTTCAGCATACCTTTTCTACGCACGTACAAACAAAATGTACCCACGTATAAACTAACTGTACGCGCGTACAAAAGGGAAGTGGGAATGCGTACTAGTTGGTAGTATTGAAAAAGTTTATTTTTCATATTCTCTCCTTAAGCAATACTAACTAACGTTCTTCTTTCATTTATGCAGGCTAGCCTAAGTACCTTGTTTCAGATATATAATTAGAGTAAGCTAACAAGATATCACCCCCAAAATTATCCCAGAAAAAAAAAAATGTATTAGGAGACGAAGACAATATGATGATGATGCACTTCAGGCTGCTGTTCATGATCTGCAAGTGTTAGTCATTTTCTCTTCTTGTCTAAATCATTTACAGAAAAATAATTCATTAATACCTACGAAATGATTAAATAACAACAATAAACATTTAAAAAAATAAACGATTATTATTATTATTATTATTATTATTATTATTATTATTATTATTATTATTATTATTATTATTATTATTAAGGATGCGATGTCCTTCAGAGCTTCAGGAAACAAACATGGCATTCCTGAGGCAGCAATCAGGCACGAGCTGTCTGGCAGAAGAATAATGGAGTCCAAACCTGGGCCTAAACCCCTTTCAACAGAAGCAGAAGAAAAAGTTCTTGTAAATGACATAAACCCTGCCAACAAAAGACCTCATCCTGTGACAAAGGAGAATGTAATGGACACGGTCGAGGATATTCTTGAAGAAGAAGTAGAAAAAGGGGTGCAAAGAAAGAGACCTAACTCATTTATGGGCACCACCCCTAAACAAAAGTGGTGGCCTCTTTTCCTAAAGAGACAGCCAAAAATAAGTTTTAGGACGCCAGAATCTCTGACTTCTGCTAGAAAAAACATCAGTAGGGCAGGAATACTGCAGTGGTTTCGCTCAACTTATGACGACTTGACAGAAATAAATGCGCTGGATACTCTAGAAGATCCATCACGCAATTTCAGCACTGATGAGACAGGATTCTCCCTCTTACCAAAACAAGGAAGAGTTCTTGCAGAGAAAGGGGTCAAGCATGTCTTTGAGTAGGTTTCCGTGTATCAGAAGACAAATATCACAGTCTTAAGTGCTGTAAGTGCAGATGGGTCAGTGCCAGCCCCCATGATAATCTACACGAGACACACAACAATTATCATCTTTCCAAGACTCTAAATGAGCTTAATATAATACTTTATGCAGCCACTAGAAGTGGCAGTGTTCGGACCACTGCAGAAAGGATGGGCAAAAGCTGCAAAGCACTGGGAAAAGGAGCACCCACAAGAGATAATATTGACACGAGTTAACTTTGCAGAGGTGTGCCTGCCAGTTTAATACCAGTATGTGACACCAGAAAATATCTAAGCTGGTGTTGAATAGAAAAATTCTTTTTCATATACGTTAGAATATCTTCAATTTAAAGGCAGTCAAATATCGACCGATGACTAATTTTTTTTCAGTTTTAAGTTATTATGAACCAATTTATTCTAACACTGATGAAATTCAAAACAAAAGATCGTAAAACACACACACATTACACACACACACACACATACACACACATATATATATAATTCCGCTAACATTTTTCTCAGACATTTTGCGCCTTGATAGGAAAAAGTCTCCTCTGGGAAGAGTATTGTATTTAATTTTCTTTTGCATGTATTACAGCTGAATAGCTACAGGATACCAAATTCCACGGGCCCACTTGGTAAACGCCATGATTATTTATAAATTTAAGGACACTTAAGAAAAGAGCGAATGAAAACATCTCTCACGAGTATTCAGTTTCAGAAAGCCTATCTCTTTTTATAGTGATTTTCTTTAACCCTACTTCCAACACTGCATATATGAAAAAGTAAGAGAAAGAGAGACAGAGAGATAAAAGGATGCAATAGGCAATAAAACCAAAGCAAAAACGACCCAAAATTCCTTTCCCACTCGCCGGCCAACGAAGCAGAGTTATAAAAGTGAAACACCCTTGGCCACGCGGTCTATGGACCAGCAAATTGGAGGTCGCTACGGGAATGCCCCCAATGATCTATTTCAAGTGATTTTCCGAACACACGGCTCCCACAACCTCTCTTCTCCTCTTGGCTGCTCTTACAAGTACAGGATGCTAACAAGAGCAGGAGCCCTTGCTGGCATAAGGCCTCCTTAACCTACTGACTGTTCTACTGAGAGCTCCCAGACTGATTGTAGTTTGATGCATCGGCCTATTGATGAAATTTCGTCTGTGTTTGTAAAGTCCCCGCTCAACAGGTTTTCTCTGGTGAACCTCTCGTTTCCTACGGTGCCTTTTCCTGTGACCTTAGGTCAGAGTACCTATCCATGTTTTACTTATGTAAATGTGCATTTATTACTTACTCATTTGTGCCCTTTTGTATTGTATATGTGTCAGAGAATTATTGTGTCTAATCTGTTAATTTTATTTGTCACATTATCTGTATTTTACCTGTCCTGTTTCACACTGAGAACAATTGACCTCGGGTCATCTGTATGTCCTTGTATGTCTTTGTACTGATGTCCACACCCTGCTTTATAAGCGGCCTGCTCCCTTAATAAACTAGCAGTCAATGTCTACCTGCTCTCTCTTTTGCACCATCTCACAGTGGTGACCCCGGAGTGGTTCCCGGAGCCATTAACGGACCCAAACGGCGACTTAGTCTTGGCCCGATGAACTACCCCACGCCCCTAACGGACTAACTACGGCACTTTAACAAAACGTTTGGGCGTACCAACCCTCGTCGGCAGATCACCGGCGTCATTAGCGGACCCACACGGCACGCTCCCAAGCGTGTATTGACACAAATGTAACTCACACTCCGAGTGAGAGTGCAGAAGCAAACATGGATGCAGACATCCCCTCCCACATACAAATAACCGCGAACTTCGCGGAGTCTGATATCTCCCTCGCTCAAAACCCACTTGTGCCCTCCCCCACCGCCAAGGCTCGCGCGCTCCTCCACGCTGGTACCCGCTCCTCACGCGCTGCCCTTCCTGATGGACCAACCAAGGTCTGCCCTCGCCATAAAGCTGCCACCGTTCACACACAACAACCCGTCATCATGGCTCTACAGGGTCGAGGGGCAGTTCAGGTTGGCAGGACTGACCGACGAAGTGCTGCAGGCGGACATCGTAATCAACGCCCTCCCGGAGGAGGTTTACAGGAAAATCGCTCCGTGGGTGTCTGCCACAAGTCCTGCCACCCACCAAAAGCTGAAAGACTCTCTCGTCGAGACCTGCTCCCTGCTGAAAACGTCACCCCGACCGAAGGCAGTAAGAAAATAAATCTTGTAATTTATTATAAGAACCACCGCACCCGTGATCTCGTGATGAAGAATAACCCCTCTCCGCCAGCAAGAGAACCCCTCAAGCAGAAGAACGTGGTCTACCAATTTGTATGTCCTGTCCGAGGATGCCCCGGCACTTATGTTGGAATGACCACGATGCGTCTGTCAAAAAGGATCTCCTGCCACGCCCAGGAGGGTGCCATCATGAACCACGCCCGTGCTACCCACAATATTTCCATCTCCCGCGACAGTATTATACAAAATATAAGTATAATCGGGAGAGCCGCCGACCCTCGACGTCTGCGCCTGCTGCAGTCGCTCCTCATTGCCGAGAGATAACCCACAATGAATACAACGTAGGAGGCATCGCTCCTACCCACGAATTTGAGAAAAGTAATGCAGAACACCCATCAAATCCAACGAATGCCTGAAAATGACAACCCTGAGAATGGAGACGGCCCTGATGAACGAGGTGCCTTTCGAGACAACCTCCCGACTACGACAGAAAGAGTAAATAATGACATCCTTCATCCTTCGCCCAATAGCAGCCAAACTACCGATGATGTCAGTTGGCATGACATCACGCAACGGCAGGCCAATGGGAACGCTGGAATGAGTGATATTCCCAGGTTGCGAAGATCTGTCAGGATCAAGCTTCGCCGCAGAAATTTGGCTTGAAGTTCGCCGACTGCAACCAATCACAATTCTCCATCCATGACCCCCTGTTGAAGCCAGTGTATAAATTCAGAAGGACCTATGCAATCTGCCAGTCCTCTACTAGCTCCCGCTGGAGAATGACAGAAGAGTCTGTCGAAACGTCACGGCAACAATTGTTTAGCAACTATATGTCATAATATTCTAACTGTATAGAATATATAAAGAAGCAGAATCCAGATTTCTAACTTTTCCCCCCATGAAATGACAAATATAGGCGAGCTGTTAGCACGCACCTCCAATGAAGAGAAGTCTGCAATAAGGAAAATAGGAAAAGTCTTCTACAAAATAAATGCAGCTGAAGCAGCAATAATATTCAATAGAACCTGTTTAAAAGAGGGTCTGCTGCCAAATTATATTATTATTATTATTATTATTATTATTATTATTATTATTATTATTATTATTATTATTATTATTATTCAGAAGATAAACCCCTACTCATATGGAACAAGGCCACCAAAGGGGTCACTGGGTTGAAATTGAAGCTTCCAAAGAATATGAAGGTGCTCATCTTCGCTTGAACTTTTGGAGTTCCAAATGTTTGTGTATATGTGCATTACTCTCATGTGTGTATGACCTGTTTATTTCATTTAGACAGGAGTAAGCAAGGCCAATGTGTGTCATTCAAGGTAGAATAACGCTGATTGATTTATCTATGAAATTTAGGCTGTCATGAGAACGTAAAGACAACATTCAATTTCTCTACAGTTACGGAATCGTATAACAAACTGACAACGAAACACAAGCAATAACTTTGGTAAATGTAATAACAGTATAACGAAGACTATTAGAGAGAAAAAGTTTTCCCTTTCTTAAGTAGAACAGATCTAATGAATATACACAATATAAAAAGGATAAAAAAAAGCCTTTAAACAGGTTATGAAAACAATCTCTTTTTTTCCCTTAAAAGAAAGTTTCTCTTTCATTCCAACATTAAACCCAGTCTCTCTCTCTCTCTCTCATTAAATACGTCAGATAAACCCCCCACTCTCCTTCATTCCAGCATTACTCTCTCTCTCTCTCTCTCTCTCTCTCTATCCTACAAACAAATTGCACCCCTAGTTAATGCTTTTCCAAGCTAGCGAATTCCGCTAAAGTGTAGCGAACGCGAAGCACATTTGCTTATGTGACTTTTAAGTGTTACCTCCAGTACGAGGAGTAAAATGAGAGGAGTGGGGGTTGGGGGGGGGGCGGGGGACAAGATGACAGAGGATGACGAAGAGGAAGGGAACACGTATACCTGGACCAAGAAATGGGCGAAATGTAGGTATGATGTCTGTGTGAGTAGCCCAGAGGTGTGTAGGGAATTCTTCGAACATAAAGTTTCTGAATTTTTCTGTCTCAGAGAGTAATTCTTAGCTTTTTCTTTCTTTAAGAAGCTTTTTTTGTTCGTGAATGAATTACTGATGTATGGTATCATCATTTGTTAAAATATAGGGTTGCTTTATTTGCGGAGCGTAATTTTTAACATTTTTGTTTATTCAAGAAGCTTTTGTTGTTACTGAACGAATTGATGACTCATGCGTATCATCATTTGCTAAAATACAGTATGTTGCTAGTAACACTTACCATTATTATTATTATTATTATTATTATAAACAACTACAATAATACTCAAACTGACACAACAGATTTAGAGTACTGTACAATTTTCACATCAGTTTCAGATAATGGAGATAAACATTAAGAAACATTAGTAAAAGCTAGCATTACATTTCAAAACTATGCTCTTAAAAATTGTGAGCATTCATCTAAAATGAACATATGTATACACGCTTGTTCAAGGTTCAGTGTCATCACACCTTTTTGGCGGCAGTTTCAAAGCGCTTTTTGTCAAAATGGGACCTCAAGGCGGCTTTATACTTGAACGCCAATTTTTCTTTCAATTCTAGTTATAATTGGTTATATCTTATTATTACTAAAAATGAATGACATTCTAAAATTAAGATTGACAGAACATATAATAATAATAATAATAATAATAATAATAATAATAATAATAATAATAATAATAATAGGAAAAAGACCTTCTTTGATACAGGTTTCGTAAAACAAAATGGCAGTTTCAACAGCATTCATTTTATATAGCAAACGCTCAATTCGTCTTATTAATTGTTTTTCTTGAGCTGGAATGGTTGCAAGCAATTGACCCGGTGGTTTAGTGATGTGTAGAAGGCAGTTCTCGTTGAATGTCGACCAGTTTCGCCCTCCTCGTTAGGGCATCATTCAGGACAGGATCGCAGGATGCCATGGCTGTAGTGCGTGGATTTTTCGTCTTTTATCCGTTTTTGTTGGATTGGCTATCCGGCCATGGCGTCACTGGAAGGAGCCGCCCTTCCAATGACGTAGAAAAAGGTAGAAAAAGGCCTAGAATTTCTTTCTCTCTAGACTCGGTAAAGTAAAAAAAATTTAAGATCATAATTATACACATATTTATCTATATGCAGCTTCTAAAATAATATCGTATTATAAATGAGAATACTTTCCTCTCAATTAGCCTTTCTCCCTAATTTCATGAAAAAAAACTTTCCTTTTGCAAAAGCGGAAAGGTTGATAAAATAAAAAACAACATTAATTGAAGTTAGTGAGAGTCATTAATTGATTGATCTTACTGCAAAAAACAGCCTCTTGAATTCCAATCTAGAGAATGTAGAGCATATAGAGAGTGATGGAGGCGACCAACTAAATGAGCCTTTTCTGTCATCACCACTGACGACGCTCTTTCAGTGCTTCCCTTTGGGAAACTTTCACCATTAAGTGATTCTTTAGAAACAGGCCAACAACAGAACATGGAATTACAATACAGAATTTAGGCCAAAGGCCAAGCGCTGGGATCTATGAGGTCATTCAACGTTGAAAGGGAAACACAGTAAAGAGGTCTGAAAGGTGCAACAGGAGCAAAACCTTTTGCAGTTGAGGCACTACGAAACAACTGACAGGAGAGGTGAAAAGTAAGGTGGAAGAAAGAGAATACGAACTGAGGTACAGTAAAAGGAATGAAAGGGGGTTGTAGCAGCTAGGGGTCGAAGGGAAGCTGCAAAGAACCTTGAGTAATGCCTACAGTGCACCGCGTGAGGCACACTGACAGCACTAACACCCCTTAGGGGGAAAACGGAACTTGGACAGTCTTCCCCTGAGGCTCATGAGAGAGAGAGAGAGAGAGAGAGAGAGAGAGAGAGAGAGAGAGAGAGAGAGAGAGAGAGAGAGAGAGAGAGAAGAGGTTTACATAAAATCTCAATACAAAGATGAAGAAACAGTTTGCGATTCCAAATGACAGAAAAACAAATGTCTTTATGAACTTCCACCATTATATATTGCGGACTCATTTGCGTCCTCCGCAAGCCTTGCAGAATCCAAGTCTCATATTCTTAGACTTGATTTTTCCATGACAAAATTATTTCCCTCAGCAACCTTCTCATTCAAAAACCCAAATGAAGTAAATTTAACTTGGCAGAATTTTTCCATCCAGTTGTGTCACAGCATCTGACAAAAACTAATGAAAGATTCTACTGAAGGTAAAACTAGAAGGCGGCTCCCCTCTCACGCTCCAAAGAATGAGATGTGTACTGTAAATTAAATGGGTCAAAATACCCGTGTCCCGGGAAATAATATCTGCAGAGCTTGACAACAGCTAGAGAAAAACATTATTTTCTCTCTCTCTCTCTCTCTCTCTCTCTCTCTCTCTCTCTCTCTCTCTCTCTCTCTCTCTCTCTCTTCCATACACACACACACACACACACACACACACACACATGCTACTTTCAGATAACATCTTTCTTCCTTTTGGTCTTCTGCCATTTCTGATCAAGAAGGGTGGGAAGAGGGTGGGCCAGTGTATAGGTTACACCAAGATGGTGGGCTGTTGTATAGGTTATACCAAAGGGCGTGCCGGTGTATAGGTAACGACAAACTCTTCGCAAACGCCTTCCACGCACGTTTTGACCCCATCAAAAGAAAGCTGTCCAATAAGAAGCACCTCATCATATTTCTTGGTAAAAAAAATCTATCGAATTTCCTCTCTCTCCCTCTCTCTGTCTCATTTATGACTTCAGGTTGAATGAGTCTTTATTTTCTTCTTAATTTCTTTTCTTCCCATTCCTTACAGTAATTCTGTGCCCGTGGGCTGTTGACTCTCGGGTCCTTTGAAGCCGAATTGGATGCATTTTATTTCCCTCGGTTTCTGCTGACATTCCGTTCAGGGTAAGTTCTCGGGACACGGTTTGTACTCCTCTTTGGAATCGTCTTAATTTTGGCCTGGGTTGACCTTTTATCAAGATTTCTTTTTGTTTCTCCCCTGCAAATATCTCACGCCTCTCTCTCTCTCTTCTTTACCATCATTCGCTTTCGTCTCTTTCTTTTCTTCTTCCTCTTTCGCTTTTATCAATTCACTCGAGTCAGGGCAGGGTAAGGGTAAGGGTAAGGGTAAGGGTAAGGCCATCAGACTATCGCGACCTCATGGTGATACTCCGGATGCGGGTTCGAATCCCGCAACAGACATCAGAGTGACTTGATACTCTTGCATTTGGATCTCAGGTTTTATGGCGACGAGCGGGACTAAAAGAACTCGAGAAGAGGCCATTCTGAGTATATACTGCAATGACAAACGTTCGTGGTAAAAAGTGACCAACAGATTCTGAGGGTGATTTGTACACAAAATTAAAAGCAGTGCCTTACTTTTACGGACAAATGATATAAAAGACAAAAATAAAACACTATCAAAAATAGTTTGAAAATCAACAATACAAAACTTGAAGTTGCTGTACAGTACAGTCGGACAACATGAGGACGTCTTTGTTTTCTCCCAGCAATTTCCGGAAGGGTAAATAATGAAGAGATATTCGTCTGTGACGAAGAAACTGTACATTATACAGTATACAACAGGTGGTACAAAACAATTAAGACCATTCTATTTCACTTTACGAAGAATGATTTTTCCATGGTACTTGCACGAATCAATTAAAAGAAAAATATGATTGATAATTGAAAAATAAAGGGCTTACGTAAACACCTTAGAATTACAAGGGCATAAAACGCCATTCCTTCCTCTGTAAAATTTCTTGAATCTATTCACATGCACTCAAAAAATCAATGATAAAGGAAACCCTTTTATAAGTTCACACTTAATTTATGAAACCAGGCTGCCAAGCCTAGAAGCACTGGGAGGGAGGGCACATTCGGCCAATCAGCGCTCTAGACAGTGAAAAGAAGGAAGGGAGTTGGAGTGGCTGGACAGCAAGATTTAAAGAGATCAAGAAAGTAAAGGAGAAGAAGTACGAGGATCTAAAGGTGAAAGTAATAACTAGAGAGGTTGAACAACAAGACTGAAGAAAGGAATGGGCATGGAGGTAAACTAAAATGTTTAAGTTCTGCAAATGTCCTACGGGCGTTTGCATCTATATTAACTGTAAATACAAACATATAATCAAATATCACTGACCCAGGGAGCCAAATCCCTGAACGTCAGAAACACGAAGGAACAAATTCATTCACTGAGACTTTGGGAGGAATTTCTGTTACGGAGTTCTCGCTACACTTTATTATAAGAGAGCAGAGAACGCCGAGGAGATTATTCCAGTCCTAAGGACACTTGTGAAGAAGAAGAAGAAGAAGAAGAAGAAGAAGAAGAAGAAGAAGAAGAAGAAGAAGAAGAAGAAGAAGAAGAAAATTTTGCTGGTCAGATTTACGTGGCCAATTGAAACATCAGTTAGGTATGAGAGAAGTCAATGGTAATTACTTGATAATCATCTAAAATTACGTGTGTTTTTAGGAGATAATTTTCAAGAAATTATTACTGATAATTACCATTAACACCTAATAAAAAGGGGACTATTTTTCGAAGCCTATCCTCGGCACTGAAGCATTATACGCTTCAATGCCCAGCTGTCCCTGAAAAAAGTTGCCGAATTTCTAAAAAAAAATGTAGGGTCTGTTATTATTATTATTATTATTATTATTATTATTATTATTATTATTATTATTATTATTATTATTCAGAGATGAACCCTATCCATATGGAACAAGCCCACTACAGGGGCCATTGCCTTGAAATTCAAGCTTCCAAAGATTATGGCCATTTGAAAAAGTAAAAAAAAAAAAAAAAGAGTTCAGTTATTAGAGAAGAAAAAAATTTATAAACCAAATTTCATAACTGTATGTTCATTACATAATCACCGTTTCTTTTTCTTTTTTTTTGGCAGTGAATAAATCCTGCTTCCGAGAGAATCTCTCTAGAATTGATGTTCTCCAGCTCGAATCTCAAGAGCAAGCTGCGACTGTGCGATACGAAGAGAAATAAACAGTCGGAGCGTACGAAAATAGACCAAATCCACTGGGGGTCACATTCTTAGCAATGGAATAGAATACACAATTGAGGCCAAAGGCCAAGTGCTGGGACCTATGAGGTCATTCAGCACTGAAAGGGAAACAGAGTAAAAAGATGTGAAAGGCCTGAATGACAGGAAGAAAACCTCACAGCAGCAGTTGAAGAAGAAGAAGAAGCACTCTGAAATAACTGTTAGCACAGGGTTAAGGAGACTAAGATGGAAGATAGAGAATATGAACGGAGGTACAGCAAAGGGAATGAAAGGGTTGAAGCAGCTAGGGGCCATGGAAAGGACGCTGCAAAGGACCTTAAGTCATTAATGCCTAGAGTGCAACAGGTGAGGTGCACTGACGGCATGGTTACCTATAACCTCACTCCACACACCGAGTGTTGGGGGGGGGAGGGGTGTCGAGGCCGACCAGGCAAAGGAGAAATTAGTTTGGAAGCAAATCCCAAAATGGTGAGGAAACCGAACAATGAAGAATTCATTGGGGTTGTAATTCAAATATATATCTGGATCCAATTCAAAATAGCAGGCAATGACATACATAGCTGCAGTGCGGTATCAAGTACAGCACCAGTTTTCTGAATTTCCGTCCACACTGCACTAAAGCATGTCATAACACACGTCAGCAACTTACCGCATACATGTCATAAACAAGTTAAATACAAGTCATCGACTTAGCGGTAGTCCTAACCAGTGCTTCATACGATTATCCAACATCAGCCACATATTCGTTCTTCACTTACAATCGTTGACTTATTTTAAAACCTGTTGGTGACATGTATGTGATAAGTTGCAGATGTATGTTAATGATATATTTTACTGCAGTGTGAACGCATCCTTGCAAGATTAGCTGCAAAATTACAAAACGACTACGAAGGAGACTTTTGAAATCAGAAATTAATGAAAATTGTTACTGGATACACTAACATATCACGCCAAAAGGATAAGAATACATCACAGCATTCAAATGTCACGTTAAATAAGAGAACAACACTTCCCCAACTCAATGCCCGCGGAAGTCTGAACTTTATCCTCTCAAGAATCCTCAGGACTTTTCAAGGGCACAACACTTGTGCCGTTGAAGGATCTCATTTCGACAGGAAATGGAACGGAAACCGTTTTGAAAAGAAAAGGGTCCTTAAAAATATCACAGATATGGAGAGAGAGAGAGAGAGAGAGAGAGAGAGAGAGAGAGAGAGAGAGAGAGAAAGGCGACACACCAAAAGGGAACTAACTTATAGTGCCGGGAATTAGCAGGGACAAGTTCGAACCCTGTTATGAAAGGACCAGATTAGATGAGGGGGGATTTGATGCCAATGTTTGTACTCAAGTCTGTTGTCGCTTCTCTCTCTCTCTCTCTCTCTCTCTCTCTCTCTCTCTCTCTCTCTCTCTCTCTCTCTCCCCTGAATGACAGCGTCTTGTTTTGCTTCTTAATTGCTTCGTATGATGAATAGAATGATAGAAAGATGAATCAGAGTGATGAATACTAAGGAGAAAATGGTCCTAGTCCAAATGAGGGATCGACCTCACCTGAATCTGTCGCGTGCTGTGCAGCTTTCTGTAAGTCACAAGGTGGTTGTTGGACTGTTTTGACACAGTTGCCAGTTTCCTGATTGTGTTGTTAGTTGGACTTTTTTTTCTTTTTTATTGAAAAAGTTCTTTTATGACAGGGCATTTATGTGTAATTTTGGGATACGTTTACCACTGAAAACCTTGAATTCGAGTTTGCGAAAGGAAATAAGTTAACTGTCAATCCATGAAAGGATCTCAATCGAATCTTAAAACGCAAAAACCAAGTCTCTCTCTCTCTCTCTCGCGCGCGCGCGAATATGCGTAATTAAAAAGACAGTTCCCGCAAAGATGTCAATCCTAAGTTCTTAATTATGTGACTCGAGAGACCTAGACCTCCACACTGTCCCGTAGGAAGGTTGAATCTTAATTTCCCCAGAGTCGTGACGTTCTCTCTCTCTCTCTCTCTCTCTCTCTCTCTCTCTCTCTCTCTCTCTCTCTCTCTCTCTCTCCTGTACATGGGATGAAAGATGACCACAAATTTACCTCAGTGAACACAGAAAAGGAGCGGAAATAAATGATCAAAACGAAACGATATGGGTTTGAGTGATGCATTTTCATGGATGAATACTATTAAATAAATAAATACTCATAAATGAATTGCCTGAAGAAGTCTAAAAGATAAGAGGGTTCTACTGAACTGAGAGCCATATCTGGTTACCTGTCCCACCCACCACCTGGCAGCTTTCTTTTGATTTATTTATATATTTAAGCCTTCAACCGTTACATACAAACCACACGAGACAATTACATAGTAGTCTGCTGCTGCTGCAACCTTAGATAATCATGTGGTTGCAAAGTGGAAAACCATGAGATGATAGGAAATTACACTCTCTCTCTCTCTCTCTCTCTCTCTCTCTCTCTCTCTCTCTCTCTCTCTCTCTCTCTCTCTCTCTCTCTCTCTCAATACACACCCACTGCCCGTCTGCAGTCTTCATTAAAGTACTTAATAGAGAGAGAGAGAGAGAGAGAGAGAGAGAGAGAGAGAGAGAGAGAGCGTAACATCTAAACAAATAAACAATTCATAATTACTGTTGTCTTGACATCTTGTAACAAAAAAGTTAGTTTTGAAAACTAATCTGAGGGGGTAAAAAAAATGAGGATAATATATTTCATGGATTATTGGACTTGAAAGGGTGATAGACAAGTGCTAAACCAATCTGATTTCACATCAAACATCCTAAAATGAAAAAAAAAATACAAAAACAAAATCAAGAAATCAGGAACAGTGGGAATACTGATATATCTTTCTTTATACTGAATGCCATTCCATTTTCAACATTTGTCTTATTTACTTAGAAGGAAATTTCAAGCAGCTTTTCAGCATGAGCAACAAGAACTGTTCATTGCAACTGTGACAATGCCACAACAGTTTCTTCCAAAGCCCACGCTCAGGAATAGAGCAATACAAAAGGAGGCTGTATTCATTACACAGTTCCAGCCTAGAAAACAACTGAAAAAAAAAATGAATACTTAACAGGAATTCAGAATGAGCATAGAATTAAACCCAAGAATCAGTAATATTATTTTGGAGCTGAGGGAAATTAACCAAAAAAAAAAAAAAAGAAATAACAATAAAATGTGTTAGTTATGACTTGATCAAGGAGACGCACTCCTGTCAATTATGACAAGCCTGCCTAATTATTTTGTCATTATTGCAAAGTGAATCATTGAAAAAGCAAAATGCTTGGGGGAAGAGTAAATTATCAAAAATTGCAGAAATGCAATATGTTCTGGATATTCCTCAGCAAATATTCCAGTGTTTAAGTATATATATGTTCATGGCAAAGTGAGCTGGAAGCTGAATTCAATATAAGCCAAGCACGTTAAACCAAACATGTTTATGTTTTCTGTCTGATACCACTGAAACTACTACAAGATGAACAGGCCTCTATTGAAATTCATGTACTGTACAATAATGTTGTAGATTATAGAAAAGGATAAACACGATAATATGGGAGTATAATTCGGGAGTCTATAAATGTTCTGTATGTACTTACTAAAAGTGGACTTAGCTAACGTACAAAATATTATAAATCATTAATTATTTCTGATAACTACATACTTTGTCCAATTAAGTTTCCATTTACAAAAAACTTTATCAACTTAGCTTTCCCTTCGCAAAGCAAGCCTTGCCCAAAGGCAGCGGTCATTTCCCAATGGGAGTTAAGGTACTGTACAAGGCCTTTCCCCACTCGAATGCACCAACAGACTCTTCCATGGAATTCCAGACACAATCCAGCAAATCCCGTTCTTCCATTCTAGGCCCATGTTCCAGGCGACAGAGGCCAGCCCTGTAAGAGCTGAAAGTCAGCTCAGTGGTCTGGTTCAACTACTTTAATACTACTACTACCCCAGGCGACAGAGCGTGATGGAGCCTGCATTCTGCCCTGATTCACGTCGGTGAACTATTTGGTGGTTACAAAAAAAAAAAAAAAAACTAGAGTTGGATAGGTCAGGTATGTGATATATTGAATATAATTCATTAACGTTTTCACAATTATTTATTTCTTCAACTTCCTTTGGAAATGAAATGATTTCATCACCAAAGCAATAATATTTTCCAAATTTTCATCCACTTGAATGATCTTGTTAACTCTATTATTTGAGATATTACCAAAGTTAACTGGTGTCTTACTTCTTTCTTGAAATAGCAAAAGACTGAAAGAACGACTAATGGCGGACGAAATATGACTAAAAATGGTCAAAACAAAACAGACAATATCCGCATCAGCTTCACTAGACTCATAGCCTAAATGATATCAAGCTCAGCCTAATAGTTGAATGGCAAGCGTTCAATCCCCGATCCAGGCAAGGAATGAATTCAAAAATATTTAATGCTCCATCTCTTAAAACAATTCCCAAATACGATACAAAATCGTGTGGAAAATCCAGTACAAGTCCTTTCAGAAGACTCGCCCATTCCCGACCACAGCATAAATCGAGCAGCGATGAAGGTCCAGTTATGATCGGGGCGACAATTCATTCCAATGATGCGATTAGCCTTCTGTCAACCGTTTGTTCCGACGTCGTAGGGATTCGTTTTACGCGTCCTGGGGGAGGGGAGGAGGAGGAGGAGGAGGAGGAGGAGGAGGAGAGAAATGGAAGTGGAGCATTAAAACCAACTGGTGGGCGATGTTGAGAATTTTAGCCATTCCCAGCTAATCATCATACCCGGCCGTTTGAAAGACGCTTCTCGTTATTCCGATGTTTATTGTTATTGTTTCTTCTTCTTGCAGCTTCAAATTTTGCTTTACAGTCAGTGTTGTTAAAGGTATCATCATCATCAGACCCTCGTATAACAAGATTTCTATCAGCCAAAAGAGGTCTTAAAGCCACCTATTCTCTACGCCTATAGACTTCAAACTCCGTTAGACCGACCCAAGATGGCCGAGACTCTCCTTTGCTTTCAGGCCAACGGGACAGAGGCTAAATGACTACAGCGGATTCCTAAGCTCAAACAAAGTCCCTTTCAGCTTAAGAGGGATTTCCGGGGGACATTCCAAGGACGCATTCCAGTTCCCATTCCAGGGAAGGTCGCTTAGTCTGAGACGAAACTTCGACCAAAATTTTCATTGCGATAAAAATTCCCTAATTGTTCGTTAACTTTAAAGACATTCGATGCGACAATAAAATATATTTTTGTGAGGATGTAAAGTGGATTTTATAAGCAATGCGAACAGTATTTAATTTGGAGTAATAATAATAATAATAATAATAAAAAGAAATTTCGGTTAAATTAGAGCTACGGTGCGCCAAGACAAAACATTATTGAATCAAATAAAAAGAAAAGTCTGTTCTGAATTAAGTACTTGAATATTAAACAGCAGCCCATCGCTGCAATGGAGGAATGTTCCCTAAACACCCATTTACGTTCAGAATCCGAACTCTCAACTTGGAGTCTGACATAACAAGACAACATTCAAGTCACACGAATAAGTACCAGAAAGTTAGTTGGTCTTCAAGGGAATAGAACGACGCTAAATACCTCGTTAATGATCCTCGTTCCTTCGCTCGTTTCAGTTCTGAAATGAAGCTTAACAGAATCTGTCGGAGAGGATATTTTGGGTCACAACAAATTCTGCCTTGGAAAAACACTTATTACTTAATTCCATCAATGATAATTAAAAGTAGCATTACTACATTGAAAAATATTGATGGTGATAACGTTATAGAGGTAAATATACTAAAGCTCTCTCTCTCTCCCGAAGTACATTGACCGTTCCAGTATTTTTGTGTAAGCTCAACCACACCGCAAATACGTCCCACAGTTGACCAAAGCCTCCTGCCTAAAAATAGCAACACAAAACCCTGAAAAAAGTAGTGGCGACATTCCTCCCCAATACTCGGTGGAGCAGTCAGTATATAGCAATGCCTTTGTGCAACTGGAAACGAAAGATAATTTTTAAGCCCCGTGCAATGTGTCTTGCTAACGCACTGGACAGACACCCAACAACGTGCAGATAACGCCTACGGGGAATATCAGAGCTGAATCTGGTTCTGTGAGCTTTAAAATAATAAATTTACTGTCGTAACTAATCACACGAGTCCCAAATCGCCACTTTTCTTAGGTCATTCAGACAGACTTTTTGTTACGAGCTGCTGTGTTTATATACTTGTCGCTGTCATTAATCCCAGGCCAGTTTTGTTTCGGCTTGTCCATACGAACGATGGATACATCCACACAAGTATTATTATTATTATTATAATTTGGCAGCAGACCCTCTTTTAAACAGGTTCTATTGAATATTATTGCTGCTTCAGCTGCATTTATTTTGTAGAAGACTTTTTCTATTTTCCTTATTGCGGACTTCTCTTCAGTGGAGGTGCGTGCTAACAGCTCGCCTATATTTGTCATTTCATGGGGGAAAAGTCAAAATCTGAATTCTGCTTCTTTATATATTCTATAGTTGGTTCTATACAATTGTTGCCGCGACGCGTTTCGACAGACTCTTCTGTCATTCTCCAGCGGGAGCTAGTAGAGGACTGGCAGATTGCATAGGTCCTTCTGAATTTATACACGGGCTTCAGCGGGGAGGGGGGGGGGGTGTCATGGATGGCGAATTCTGATTGGTTGCAGTCAGCGAACTTCAAGCCAAATTTCTGCGGCGAAGCTCGATCCTGACAGATCTTCGCAACCTGGGAATGTCATTCATTCCAGCGTTCCCATTGGCCTGCCGTTGCGTGATGTCATGCCGGCTGACATCATCGGTAGTTTGGCTGCTATTGGGCTGCGGATGAATGATGTCATTATCTACTCTTTCTGTCGTAGTCGGGGGATTGTCTCGAAGGGCGCCTCGCTCATCAGGGGCATCTCCATTCTCAGGGTTGTCGTTTTCAGGTATTCGTTGGATTTGGCGGGTGTTCTGCATTATTCTTCTTAAATTCGTGGGTAGGAGCGATGCCTCCTGCGTCGTATTCATTGTTGGTTTTGTCTCGGCAATTTGGCTTGAAGTTCGCTGACTGCAACCAATCAGAATTCGCCATCCATCACCGCCCCCCGCTGAAGCCCGTGTATAAATTCAGAAGGACCTATGCAATCTGCCAGTCCCCTACTAGCTCCCGCTGGAGAATGACAGAAGAGTCTGTCGAAACGCGTCGCGGCAACAATTGTATAGAACCAACTATAGAATATATAAAGAAGCAGAATTCAGATTTTGACTTTTCCCCCATGAAATGACAAATATAGGCGAGCTGTTAGCACGCACCTCCACTGAAGAGAAGTCCGCAATAAGGAAAATAGAAAAAGTCTTCTACAAAATAAATGCAGCTGAAGCAGCAATAATATTCAATAGAACCTATTATTATTATTATTATTATTATTATTATTATTATTATTATTATTATTATTATTAATGGGACGCACTGGGTTCCCGTGTTTTCTTAATTATTTAACTGACAGAGAGGAAGTTATTTTTGATGCCTCACTAACTCAGGGTTAGACTTTTATCCTTTCCTCTGTCTTCTGCACACCCAACGGCCATCAACTTTCTAAGTACAATTTCAAAAAAAATATAATAAGAATGATTGAAGATATTATCTATCTATCTATCTATATATATATATATATATATATATATATATATATAATTATATATATATATAATATTTTCATTAATTAGAAAATAATGCAATATATTTGACTAAATCATTCCTTTCAACTACCTTTCTAATTTAATTAAAACAAGATGATTTTATTCCTGTAATAATCACTTCCTCCAAAAACAATAATATCTAAAAAGAAAATAATATTGCATAAGCACGAATGATATTTGAAAAAAGTAATTGAAAGTCTTATATACGAGAATATCTCATTGAAAGTATATGATAAAAAACTAATGTTGGCATTGCCACTTGTTTATGTGGCCATTCCTTACATGGGCAGAGCAAATTACAAAGTCAAGTTTGTCAGACAACCACAAACCTAGATTCCCTGTTTGCCCACAGAGGTCGCGTCACGGCCAAGAAAATGCCATCATTTGTAACAGCACACACGCACACACACACACACACACAGAGAGAGAGAGAGAGAGAGAGAGACTATATCAGCCCAGAGCAAGAGGTGGGTCTAGCTTAGCTGACAGAGTAGGTTGCGATCAGCTGAGAGAGAGAGAGAGACTATATTAGCCCAGAGCAAGAGGTGGGTCTAGCTTAGCTGACAGAGTAGGTTGCGATCAGCTGAGAGAGAGAGAGACTATATCAGCCCAGAGCAAGAGGTGGGTCTAGCTTAGCTGACAGAGTAGGTTGCGATCAGCTGAGAGAGAGAGAGAGACTATATCAGCCCAGAGCAAGAGGTGGGTCTAGCTTAGCTGACAGAGTAGGTTGCGATCAGCTGAGAGAGAGAGAGAGAGACTATATCAGCCCAGAGCAAGAGGTGGGTCTAGCTTAGCTGACAGAGTAGGTTGCGATCAGCTGAGAGAGAGAGAGAGACTATATCAGCCCAGAGCAAGAGGTGGGTCTAGCTTAGCTGACAGAGTAGGTTGCGATCAGCTGAGAGAGAGAGAGAGAGAGAGAGCACTAAAGTCTAGTTCAACTGAGGGCAACAGAGCCAAATATTTCATCTAAACCAGATATGGAGAAGCAATATTGGACTTATATATATATATATATACACTGGGTGTTTCGAAATTAGAGGCCACCCCTTCCACAGAACAAATGGAAAGTTATGAAGTTTTCTGCTATAGCCTATCTCCAAGCACATTATTTTAAGTTTCTATTAAGCTATTTTTCATTTTACATTTCTTGTATTTTCAGACTGAGTGAAATCAGATGGACTGACCGAATCCGGACTATAACCTTCAGAGAGGCCAGGGATGCTGGTGCACCCTTCATTTCACGTTCCTGGATAGCTAAATACATTAAAAGAGAAGAATTCTTTATTAAAAGAAACTGGAACAAAAATCCATATGACTGTCATTGCGAAAAGAGTAAGAATCTTGGAAATCCTGAAGTCCTTTCTCAGGCATCAAAAGACATCATAGCTGAGGCAGTGGGTAGACCAAGAAACTCTTTACGTAAATTGGCGCTTGAACTAGAAACAAAAAGAGGAAAGAAGAGAAGTTATAGTGCTGCATATCGTGAGTTGACAAAATCTGGTATCAAACCATTTTATGTTATCAGCAAGACCAACATCACTCAGCAACAGAGAGAAGACCGTGCATGGTTTTGTGGTTCATTTCTTAAAGACTGGATGAAGCTGACTTTCTCCATGTTGCTGCATCAGATGAATTCTTCATTTACACAGTCAGGAAGCCAAATCATAAAAATTACATCATTTGGGCTGCAAAGTTGGATGATATCAGCGATGATGTGCACTATCGCCAAGTTGTGAAATTTCCTGAGTGTTTGGAATTTTTCTCTGTTTCACAGCCAGACGGTTAATGTGGATCACCAAAGAAAAAGGACAGTCATGGAATGGCGAATACTTCAGAGAAACTGTGCTTACTGGTGGAGTATTTCCTTTCCTCAAAGATCCTGAAAATGTGTTATCTGTTGAAGAAGTCACATTTTTGCATGATAAGACGCCATGTTTCAAGGCTCTTCAGACACAGGAGCTGCACAGTGAACTATGATGGTATGCCAAGCCTCGATGACCTGTGAAGAGAGGTGACCGAAGTGCTCGGGGAAATGGAGTTTGGGTCTCAGCTTTTTTGCACTTTGCTGAAATCATACCCCTCAAGAATGCAGGCTGTGGTACAGGCAGAGGGAGGCCACACAAAATATTAAATACTCAGAGAGAAACTTAAATAAATACTTGTTCTGAATTACTTTTGTTTTTGTCCATATCAATTTTAGTTTATGCTGTAGAGGGGGGGGGGGCTCTAATTTCGAAACACCCTGTGTATATACAGAGTATATATATATATGTGTGTGTATATATATATATATATATATATATATATATATATATATATATATATATATATATATATATATTTATATATATATATATATATATATATATATATATATATATATATACATTAAAAAAACAATGTAAGGATATAAATGTAACAATTCCTTGTTTGCAGGAAATTAAATATGAAGCCATACGAAAAGAATGGCAACACTATATAAACATAACATTTCACTACATTACTGACTACAAGTGATTACAAAAAATACATTCTGGTTACAAACGAGGTCTGTAGTAGCCTCGACCATTAGACCTACACTTCCAAAAGCTTCCAACATCAACGCGGCGAAACAAAATTCAAGATTTCCATCTCTCAATGAAATGCAGAAAAACACATTTCGAAGGTTCCTGTCACTAACAACAGCATGAAACAACTTGAAACAACAACACCAGAGAAGTTTATGCAAATGGAAAATTCTGGATATATTTAGACCGAATCGTGTGTTGGGTTGACAAGGCCTCCGTCTCATCTGTTCTAAAGATATTCGCGGAAATTCCAGCCCCCAGGAATTTCCAAGGGACTGTAGTGAATTCGACATGAAGTGATATTCGTGCATTAACATTTGTGAGTAAAAAATCACCCAGATATATACATACAGGGTGTAATTTATGCAAATATTTTGAGAAATGAAAGATAAAATTATTCTGAACAGAAAATGTTCTATGCACATACATCTTAATGCTTCGTTTGTCAGTGAGGTGAGTTTTTAAAGTTATCGTTACCATTAAAGGGGCACGTAAGCTGGCACGTATGGGATGCCAGGGGCTATGGGGGGAAGGCTGATGAAGCGCGGTGGGCAACTCATTGCTAGCCTTTTAATTATGATTTTCTCTTGCAGGTTATTGAAAAATGTAACATTAGTCCCTTCAGCCAGTAATATTAATTTTAATGATCAGCTTTACGCATCAAGAAAGTAGTGTAAATGTTGCTTGGCAACATTTATTTGTGATCGTTGAATTCTAGCACAAACTGCCTTGCCGCCTCGTCACGGAATTGTTGCATCTGGAGTCAGGACTAGGCCTACCACTATGCTGAATGAGTGATGGTGACAGTAACCAAGAACACAAGGGATGTACTGTACAGTAGATAGAATGGGTACTGCACTTTGAGCAATGTCAGCTGCTTACCTCTTTCGGTAACTGTATGAATAGGCTGCCTGTGACAGGAAAGAATGAAGAAGGTGAATTTTCCATAATGTTCCCATTCTTTTTCATCTGAAAGAGACGAAAGCGTTTTCACAAGAGCGGTTTTTTTTCCTTTGACTGGTGTGTGATGAACACTTTTGATTGAGATGGAGAGATTTTTAACTATATGCTTTAAATCTTTGATCGGTGTGTAATGAATAGGCCGATCTTTGATGGAGGGAGATTCCATTACGCTTGCTTTTCTTTTCCTTATCGGAGTCCAGTGAATACCACTGACGGAGAGAGAGAGAGAGAGAGAGAGAGAGAGAGAGAGAGAGAGAGAGAGAGAGAGAGAGAGGTTTCAATGATGCTTGCACTTTTCCCCCTTGTTCAGCATCTAAAGAATAGCTTTGATCTGGAGATCTGTTATTCACATCGGCCTCATCTCCCATTTCCTTTTTTTGTGTAACAGTGGAGTTCACGACCGAGACTGTCCTGGTTCAGAGTGACAAGTGAACTGATCAGCTCCATCCCCTCCCCCTCCCCCACCCCCTCCACATATCCCTGACTACTCACCCCGACATCCCGTACGCCATCTTACTTGC
>JANJGK010006873.1:0-7500 GCA_039081455.1 Macrobrachium rosenbergii
TCGACTGGGTTTTATATTTCATCCGAAAAGCTTGTGTATGCTGAGAAGTGTCTATGAATTCGAACGTAGGCATTTATGTTGTAATGAAAGAGGCGCGTTTATACACACATTTGCACATGTATTGGTATATGATATATTTTCTATAATATATATATATATATATATATATATATATATATATATATATATATATATATATGTATGTATATATATATATATGTATATATATATATATATATATATATATATATATATATATGTATATATATATATATACACACACACACAAATATATATATATATATATATATATATATATATATATATTTTTTTTTACACATATACTGTATATGTGTATATATATATATATATACATATATATATATGTATATATACATATATATATATATATATATATATATATATATATATATATATATATATATATATATATATATAATTTTAGATATACTTACATATATGTACACAGTATCTATATATATGTATATATATACAGTATACACATATGTATATGCTATGTATAAATATTTATATAATTTTTCTTTTGCTAATTATCAATTCAATATTTGGCATGGTGTTTTATTATTATATTAAATGAACGCTTGAAACCTACGAAAAAAAATGAGAGATATGAAGTTTAGCACCAATATGTTAATCAATAATAGGTGCAATAATGTCCAAAAATATTTCCATTAAATTAACCTTTACCATTGACCTATTAAAGCAATGACATATTTTTCTGCCAGTTTGAAAGAATGAGAAATAAGTTAAATATACGCTGAAGCTTCATCGGCGCAATGGAGTTTTCTGTACAGCGTATAATAAAATCCACCGAAAATAGATCTATCTTTCGGTGGTCTCGGTATAATACTGTATGAGCGGCGTCCAGTGAAATCTTCACCAGCGACCCGTTGGTGGCCTGTCCTATATCGTTGCCAGACGCACGATTATGGCGAACTTTAACCTTAAATAAAATAAAAAACTACGGAGGCTAGAGGGCTGCAATTTGATATGTTTGGTGAGTGGAGGGTGGATGATCAAAATACCGATTTGCAGCCCTCTAGCCTCAGTAGATTTTAAGTTCTGAGGCGGACAGACAAAGCCGGCACAATAGTTTTCTTTTACAGAAAACTAAAAAGATAAAAACAATAGGTTTGATTTTTTCATTATTAATAAAACGCCATGAATAATATTAACTTATTTCATTTATATTAACTTGGTCACAGTTTCCTCAAAAGAAAAAACTCATTCAAGCTTTTTCTGATGTTTACCAAAACATCTTATCGTAATTTGTCTCGACTTCGCTTTAAGGATTGTGGATCCTAACGGCCGTATCCGTAACCCCCGTGGCCGTATCCTCCGCGTCCACCGCCACCGAATCCACGACCGCCCCCATAGCCACCGTAGCCGCCGCCGTATCCGCCTCCGTAGCCGCCGCCATAGCCGCCGCCGTGGCCGCCGCCGTGGCCGCCACCGTATCCGCCGCCGTAGCCTGGTTCCGGCATGGGATTGGCAAAGGCTCCGGCCACGAGTAGGAGAATTGAGAACACAGCGAGGAACTGAATAGATAGATCAGTAATTTGAATATGTAAACAAGTTGATCATTTGAATAAGTAAACAGGATGATTATTTGAGTATGCAAACCAGTTGATTATTTGAATATGTAAACAAGTTGATTATTTGAATATGTAAACAGGTTGATTATTTGAATATGTAAAGAGGTTGATTATTTGAACGTATAAACAGGTTTATTATTTGAATATACAAACAGGTTGATCATTTGAATAAATAAACAAGTTGATTATTTGAATATATGTAAACAGGTTGAAAATCTGAATGTATAAACACTATGATTATTTGAATATATAAACAGGTTGATTATTTGAATAAATAAACAAGCTGATAATTTGTACAAATAAACAAGTTGATAATTAGTATAAATAAACAAGATGGTAATTTGAATACATAAAAATGTTGATAATTTGAATAAATAAACAGGTTGATCATTTGAATAAATAAACAAAGGGTTGGGGTCACACCTTATGCTGATAATCTCTCGCAGTTCTCTAGCTAATAAAAAAGTTAATACGTAGATATGAAATTCTCTCAATTTTTACTCTACAACTTTTCTTATGGTTACTTTTTACTAAGCTGTCCCAACTCTTCTAACTTTGCTGCCCCAAATATTCGCCTTTCATTTTAGAATAAATTCTTCGGGCTAAGTTAGTGATAGTATTTGACTGTGTTAATGGCACGGTAAGAACAAAATTATTGATAGAAAACAATAATTATAAATAATATTAATGTCAATAATAATATCATGAAAATAATAATGAAAGATAATAGGTCGCTCAAAGATATGCTTCTGCATTTTTTGTTCGTAAATAATAATAATAATAATAATAATAATAATAATAATAATAATAATAATAATAATAATAATAATAATAATAATAATAGTTCCCTCAAAATATGATTCTGGATTTTTTCTTGGTAAATAATAATAATAATAATAATAATAATAATAATAATAATAATAATAATAATAATAATAATAATAATAATAATAATAATAATAATACTGACAGATAATAGGGGACTCGAACTTGGTAAATAATAATAATAATAATAATAATAATAATAATAATAATAATAATAATCTTTTAAGCGCTTACAGCTTTGGCGAACATGTCGATATCTGTTGTCTCGGGGAACTGATGCAGAATGGATCCGCGCTCCCCTTTTTATATGACTGAGAACGATTGGTTTCAGGGGAAAGCATTCGGCCAATAACAATGTCTCTTCATATTTCAAGGACATATTGAGAGAGAGAGAGAGAGAGAGAGAGAGAGAGAGAGAGAGAGAGAGAGAGAGAGACTATTATTGAAATTTTATTGCTTCACCAAGTCCAGCTGTTACCGGCACCAAAAACATCTCTCTTTCTCTCTCTCTCTCTCTCTCTCTCTCTACGTTTTGATGTTTGTGTTTGTTACTGAAGCTGTTGCTCTTTTGATAATCTCTAAATTATTGAAAATTTGAACAAAATGTGCGAGAGAGAGAGAGAGAGAGAGAGAGAGAGAGAGAGAGAGAGAGAGAGAGAGAGAGAGAGCAGTAAATTTCCAGAAAACCTAGTGGAAAATCATATTAATTTTGGTTTTAAATAAGAATAAAACTATTTACATTTGGTGCTTTCAGAAGGATATTTATTTATTTTTCTAAATTTTTCCTAACTTTTGGTTTGCAGGCCCTTATCATAACTGAAATGGCATTCAGGAGAAAAATACGTCGTCAACTTTGAAAACTGCACTGGGACCTATGAGGTCATTCAGTGCTGAAACGGAAATTGACATTAAAGGTTTGGAAGGTGTGACAGGAGTAAAGCCTTGCATATGCACCATGAAACAATTGTTAGGAGAGGGTGGAAAGTAAGATGGAAGAAAGCGAATATGAAGGAGGTACAGTAAAAGGAACGAACGTGGTTGCAGCTAGAGGCCTAAGGCACGCTGCGGTGAACCTTAAGTAATGCCTACAATGCACCGCATGAGGTGCACTGACGGCGCTACCCCCCTGTGGGGGTTTTGAAAATCCTGGTTAATCTAAAGTACTTTTTACACTTAAGGCAGTGACAATGCACTGCTTTTTACCTATGTATGTATATTTATATATATATATATATATATACATTAGAAATAAACAACACACAATCACGTTTAGAACAGGAATAAATTTCTGACTCACATCAGGATCGAACCCAGGTCTTTCAATTGAAAGACGAGACCGCAATGACTCGTGTGGCTTGGTTGGCAGCGGTCTCGTCTTTCAGTTGAAAGACCTGGGTTCGATCCTGATATGAGTCAGAAATTTATACTTATATGTATTTATAAATATATATATTTATTTATATGCATATGTATGTATATATATATCTATATATATATATATATATATATATATATATATATATATATATATATATATATATATACCATTTCAAATCTAACTCACCATAGTCGGTTTCCTTTCTCTTTCCTGTGCATTAATTACAAATATAAAGGAAATTTCATTGTTTACGTAAAAACAAAGTAAACAGTAAGTTTTCAGGGTAATTACAACCAGTGGAAATGAAGAATCGAATCCTAACCCGAAGTGAATGAACTCTTTTCTTTTCAATAAATTAAACTTGAAAGAAATGTCGACTCTATTCTTCCGTAACCCTGACTAACTCTTAGATATTTTCAATTGAAATTAAAAAAAAAATGCTTCTCCAAGCATGACTTCCGTGACAGAATGGCCAATAAAAGTTTTATTTTTTTTTAAATTTTTAATCTTTTGAATTCTGTTTCGCTTATTCTTCTTTTATGAATCGTTTCTGTTTTTTGTTTATCCTTTTTTTATCTTTTGTTGCGTAATTCTGTAGCCATTGTCAAGAGTATTATAAAAGACCAGGCAGACAGGTATTGGTATCATTACAACGGCAGGGCCATTGAATATGCTTCATAAATTCGTTAGTTAAAATATGAGTGTTTATATATGTGTAGATATATATAAGTATATATATATATATATATATATATATATATATGCATATATATAAGTATATATATAAATGATTTTATATTTATGCTTATATATGTATGTATATATATATATATATATATATATATATATATATATACATATATGTATATATATAAGTATATATATATATTAAATCTATATACTTATATATATATATATATATATATATATATATATATATATATATATATATATATATATATTCATATGATTATTATGTTGCCACAGTAAACAGTTAGAAGCCTTCTTCTGACTTAATAGCCAAATCAATTATCTATCGAACCAACCTATTAACCCCAGTCAGACTGCTCGAGTCATTCATTTCATATTTCAAAAAAAAAATTAATTAATTTTCATAATACTTTGTCGCTGATCTCCTTACGATCTTATTGATTTTTATATTTATTTATTTATTTATTTATTTGTAGATAATAACAATCATTAAATCCCTCAGTTCGTCGCTCTCTTCTCCATCTTCCTCCTTCTGGGGGTGGCCGCGGCTGACCCTCGACCTGAGCCCGAACCCGGGTATGGCTACGGGGGACATGGGCATGGTGGGCCTGGGTATGGTGGGTATGGCGGCCATGGTGGGCGTGGCCATGGCGGATACGGCGGACGTGGCCACGGGCATGGTGGATACGGCTACGGTCGTTAATAAGAATGCTTTTCGCTTGCAAGGATTCCAGAGAATATGAAATATGAATATGAAAAATTCAGACGTTTCAATATGCAAATTGGTCAATCAGTAATCAAACGAAATAAGCGGTGATGATTGATGAACAGTTCTTTGTAATAATAGGTTCTAATATATTGAGGTCATTTTCATTTTGGGCTTGTCCTACTATAGAAAAATCTTTATGATTAATATCAGTTTTGCACATTTTTACATGATTTCTTATATTTGATTGGTCTGGATTAGACAGTTTAGGCTACATCCAGTTCTGTAGCTTACACCCTTATGAGAATCTATGCGAATCCGTAGTAGCCTCCTCGTGCATCCGACGTAAAAGAAGGCGGTCCCAACACTGAATACTCAAACAACCTCTGTTCAGTTGTTCATTGCTTAACCTTTTGTTTATGTTTTTCTTCTCTCGTCCTTTCTTGCTCTTCCTGTGTTCTTTTGTTTTAGTCTTGTTACTGCTACGGTTTAGGTATGTCCTGTGCCTATTCCCCCGTTTTTATTTTGTTTTATAATCTATATATCGATGTTTTAATGTGATTTTTTGTAAGAAGTTTTTAATCATTGCAGCCTTGAAGATGCGACTATAGCAATTGTCGTGAAACGTCGGCATAATAAACATATTGTATTAATGGTGCCCTTTCCCCTTCGCCTTCGAGACTATATATATATATATATATATATATATATATATATATATATATATATATATATATATATATATATGGTAAAGAGAGTCCATTAAGGAAAACAAAGTTTTGTGTTGGAAAGTCCAGTTTGAGGATTCATTTACAGAACTGTCACTGCGTAATGGATTCTCTCTCTCTCTCTCTCTCTCTCTCTCTCTCTCTCTCTCTCTCTCTCTCTCTCTCTCTCTCTTTCTCACACACACACTCACACACTCATGCATTCTCTCTCTACTTCCATTTAGGCTTCATTCCAGTCCTCATTCTTTGCAACCCTGATTTCATCTCTCCTTTCTGGAATTCCTTTCCAATCATTTCCATTATTCGACCTCATCTTCCCTTTCCTTACTTTCTATTTCCATACTTTCTCCTTTACAGTTTTCATTCACCCTTTCCCTAAAAATTCCTTCCCATGAAACCTTCCTCGTTGCATCGCCAGGTTAACAATTTAATCAATAAATAACCGATTTCAATCAGGATCTCGACCGATCTTTCTCAGTGATTGGGAAGTGACACCTGTCTCTCACCGGAAGTCAGAACACCTTGTCTTGCACTTATTCTGTCTTTTATCTGTTTATTTTTCTTTATTTCTTTTTTGCAATAATGCTCGACTGGGTTTTATGGTTCATCCGAAAAGCTTGTGTATGCTGAGAAATGTGTATGAATTCGAACGTAGGCATTTATGTTGTAATGAAAGAGACGCGTGTATACACACATTTGCACATGTATATGTATATAATATATTTTCTATAATATATATATATATATATATATATATATATATATAT
This sequence comes from Macrobrachium rosenbergii, assembly GCA_039081455.1. Taxonomy (NCBI): domain Eukaryota; kingdom Metazoa; phylum Arthropoda; class Malacostraca; order Decapoda; family Palaemonidae; genus Macrobrachium; species Macrobrachium rosenbergii. The sequence continues at coordinate 6,753 of JANJGK010006873.1, forward strand.
ATATATATTTACACATATACTGTATATGTGTATATATATATACATATATACATATATGTATATATATAATTTTAGATATATTTATATATATGTACACAGTATCTATATATATGTATATATATACGGTATACACATATGTATATACTATGTATAAATATTTATATAATTTTTCTTTTGCTAATTATCAATTCAATATTTGGCATGGTGTTTTATTATTATATTAAATGAACGCTTGAAACCTACGAAAAAAAATGAGAGATATGAAGTTTAGCACCAATATGTCAATCAATAATAGGTGCAATAATGTCCAAAAATATTTCCATTAAATTAACTTTCATCATTGACCTATTAAAGCAGTGACATATTTTTCTGCCAGTTTGAAAGAATGAGAAATAAGTAAAATATACGCCGAAGCTTCATCGACGCAATGGAGTTTTCTGTACAGCGTATAATAAAAACCACCGAAAATAGATCTATCTTTCGGTGGTCTCGGGATAATACTGTATGAGCCGCGTCCAGTGAAATCTTCACCAGCGACCCGTTGGTGGCCTGTCCTATATCGTTGCCAGACGCACGATTATGGCGAACTTTAACCTTAAATAAAATTAAAAAACTACGGAGGCTAGAGGGCTGCAATTTGGTATGTTTGATGACTGGAGGGTGGATGATCAACATACCAATTTGCAGCCCTCTAGCCTCTGTAGATTTTAAGTTCTGAGGGCGGACAGACAAAGCCGGCACAATAGTT
>JANJGK010006873.1:12500-25000 GCA_039081455.1 Macrobrachium rosenbergii
TATATATATATATATATATATATATATATATATATATATATATATATATATATATATATATATATATATAATGTCCTTTAATATCCAATTCGTTCTACCTCGGAAGCTTGATGGCCGTGTGGTATAATGCGCGTCACTGTAGTCCTGAGTTCTTGTCTCCCGTGATTTGAGCCCACGAGACGACGAGCTTATTACCAACTAAAAAAATTCCCCTTCTGGTAACATATTTGAAAATATATTATTTCCGAGGTAGAGCGAGTTAGATATTGAAGGACATTTGTAGCTTAATGCTTGTATATGAATCACGGTGATGTGATAAAATTCATTCATGTACATACATATATATATATATATATATATATATTCAATGAAACGTAGAACGTATTATTATTTTTCCTTAAAACAACTACTTGAAGGAACCTCTAAACTCATTTTATTTTGTATCCTTTTAATTTTCTCTTTAAAGTATTTCCTCCTTATTGCATTCGAGTTATCGGGACAGACGTCACTGAGAAAATTACTGATAATACATGACAGTTTATTTATGGGCAACCTTGACAGAACGTTTTTTTTCTTTGTAAAAGAAAACTATTGAGATGGATTTTTGTCTGTCCGTCCGCACTTTTTCTGTCCGCCCTCAGATTTTAAAAACCACTGAGGAGGCTAGAGGGCTGCAAGTTGGTATGGTGATCATCCTCCCTCCAATCATCAGACATACCAAATTGCAACCCTCTAGCCTCAGTAGTTTTGTTTTATATAAGGTTAAAGTTAGCCATAACCGTGCGTCTGTCAACGCTATAGGACAGGCCACCAACGGGCCGTGGCTGAAGGCTTCATGGGCCGCGGCTCATAATGAAAACTCGATTGCGCCGAAGAAACTTCGGTGCATTTTTTACTTGTTAAAAGTATGTACAATATATCTTCATATGTCATTACGTATGAAATGACACACTTCTTCAGCACTAGTGACGAAGGAATTCCTAATTTCTGAGATGAACTGGATTGAACTGAATACAGAATTAGGCCAGAGGCCAAGCACTGGGACCTATGAGGTCATTCAGCGCTGAAACGGAAATTGACAGTAAAAGGTTTGAATGGTGTAAGAGGAAAACCTCAAAGCAGTTGCACTATGAATCAATTGTTAGGAGAGAGTGGAAAGTAAGATGGAAGAAAGAGAACATGAAAGGAGGTACAGTAAAAGGAACGAAAGGGGTTTGCAGCTAGGGGCCGAAGGCTAGCTGCAAAGAGCCTTAAGCAATGCCTACAGTGCACCGCATGAGGTGCACTGAAGGCGCTACCCGCCTACGGAGCCTAATTTCTGAGAACGAGTTACTTTTCATAATATATCATCCACTTGGTTTTAGTTTAGGTTTAAAATTACATATTGCTTGGTACTTAGGAATATTATACGCACCTTAAAGAGTTCGATGTTGTTATTATGACGCTTATTTTATCGAAAATAAAAGTTGGTAGTTAGTTTTTAACTGTTCTGACTCTCAGAGAAATGGGTTCCTAAAAACTGCTGCTTAAATATCCTTTATGTAATTAAATACGTGTTTTTTTTTTTACATCAGTGAGTTCCTTATGAACACTATACATATAATATGCAAGCATAGACATACAACACCCACGCATATATACATATTTATGTGTGCTATGTATTATATGCATGCATATATATTTATGTGTGTGTGTATATATCTGTCTATATGTATATATATATATGTGTGTGTGGGTGCGCGCGTGCGTGTGTGTGTGTGTGTTTGTAATCGTATCACTGACACTTACATACATATTTATATATATGTGCATGTATATATGTCTACATATATATATGTATGCATACATACATATATATACAGTATACTGTATATATATACGAGTATATATCTGTGTGTGTATGTATTTGTAATTGTATCACTAACTTTAACAATTCGAGTCTCATTCATTACGGCAAAAACTTATGACAATGTCACGAATTTATTGTTTTCCACTTACTGTATATTTTTAATGCTTTCTTCATGAATGGGCATCTTGCAATGACGAATGAGACGTGATATGAGTCCCCCTTCAACTACGTGATGCCAATAGCTATTGTTTGAATTGGTATAAAAGAGCAAATCAATTTTCGACTACATCAGTAGACTGCCTGGTTCCTCCAGCCTTCAATATGATCTGCAAAGCTGTAAGTTAATTTGGGTTGTATATATATGTGTATATATATATATATACACACACATACATATAGACAGGTAGACTGATAAATTCATGTGCATGTGAGTATTTGAATACTGTGGTTATTCTTAGCAATATTCATCCCAGAATTTTGACATTTCACCCGGGGAATTACCACTATCCACTTCCATCATCCTTGAAATATAACGATTAAGCAGCGAATATTAACCATTTTTTCCTCTAAATTTTAAACAAACTAAAATAATCAGTATTTTATCATTTCCTTCCTTTGAAGTGAACTTATTCTTATTTTTTATTTTCTCTCAGTTCTTTTTTCTGTTTTCCGTCTTCGTGCTGTTTGGGGCAGCCATTGCTACCCCCTCACCCGAACCTGAGCCTGGCCACCGGTATGGTGGGTACGGTTATGGCGGCCATGGTGGATACGGCGGTGGCCGTGGAGGATACGGCGGTGGCCACGGAGGATATGGATACGGCCGCTAGGATGCAAGATTCGTCGTAACCTGAAGAAGTTCTAGGAGCATTTCTTGCTATGTATGTCGCCGTAGATGAAATCCTTTGAGACTTTTTTTTTTTTATAATTTGATAAACATGACATATATAAAATTACCTTTGCTATTATGTATGTTAATTCAATGTACTTGAGACTGGTAAATTTTAAATAAAGGAACTTCAATTTTATATGTGATTTTATTTCTCTGTTTGTATTTATGTTCATTCCAATATGAAATTATCTTGGACATTATCTGTGTTAATTCAATGTATTTGAGACTGACAAATTTTCGATAAAGGAGTTGTCAGTTCTATGTAAGTTTATTTCTCTGTTTTTAGTTTTCTGTAAAAGAAAACTATTGTGCCGGCTTTGTCTGTCCATCAGCACTTCTTTGTCTGCAATTTTTCTGTCCGCCCTCAGATCTTAAAAACTACTGAGGCTAGAGGGCTGCAAATTGGGATGTTGATCATCCACCCTCCAATCATCAAACATACCAAAATGCAGCCCTCTAGCCTCAGCAGTTTTTATTTTATTCAAGGTTAAAGTTAGCCATAATCACGCTTCTGGCAACGATATAGGATAGGCCACCACCGGGCCGTGGTTAAAATTTCATGGGTCGCTGCTCATGCAACATTATACCGAGACCACCGAAAGATAGATCTAGTTTCGGTGGCCTTGATTATACTGTGGCGGCTGTACAGAAAACTCGATTGAGCCGAAGAAACTTCGGCGCATTTTTTACTTTTTTTTTTATTTTGCTGAAAGTCAGTCCATGAACATTATCTTTCAGGAAAAATTTGTCACTGAGTTATTGAATTATTGTAGGGGGCGGGGTTTGTGATAAATACCATGTTGCTACGAGGGATAAACATGGAACCCTTTTATACACAAACGAAAACTATATAATATTTTGAAAAAATAGTGAAACATGTTTCTGTAAAAGTAAGTGTAATGGTGTTTGAAGGAAAGAATAAGAGAGAGAGAGAGAGAGAGAGAGAGAGAGAGAGAGAGAGAGAGAGAGAGAGAGAGAGAGAGAGAGAGAGAGACTGGAAGTAGTAATAAACGAGGAAACATGGAAACATGCTAAAATATATTCCTGATGTTCATGCTTAATTCATACCTCACTCATTCATATATATATATATATATATATATATATATATATATATATATATATATATATATATGTATATTTATATGGATATGTATATATACTGTATATACATACATATATATACATATACAGTATATATGTATATGTATATATATACATATATATGTATATATGTATATGTATGTATATATATACATACATACATATATATATATATATATATATATATATATATATATATATATATATATATATATATATATATATATATATATATATATATATATATACCTGCAGCGTTTAAAAGATGATGAGTCCGTAGGAAAGAGAGAGAGAGCGAGAAAATTGACCCTGTAGTAAACTTCTTATTGGCTATAACCAATTATATCTTGCATAACAGTTAATATCCATCACATATCACACAGTTATTTTGATCGTTCAGGTGGCAGTTTCACCAATTAGTCTTCAGAAGTTCTCATGGTCCTGTCAGAATGATTTTGACAATTGGTATGGCCACTTCTCGACCGAATATTTATTTTGTAAGACTAGAAGCAACCGAGACGAGGTCTTTTTAGTTTTCTGTAACAGAAAACTATTGGGCCGGCTTTGTCTTTCCGTCCGCACTTTTTCTGTCCGCACTTTATTCTGTCCACACTTTTTTCTGTCCGCACTTTGTTCTGTCTGCACTTTCTCTGTCCGCACTTTGTTCTGTCTGCACTTTTTCTACCCACACATTTTTCTGTCCGCACTTTATTCTGTCTGCACTTTTTCTGTCCACACTTTATTCTGTCCTCACTTTTTCTGTCCGCCCTCAGATCTTAAAAACTACTGAGGCTAGAGGGCTGCAAAATGATACGTTGATCATCCACCCTCCAATCATCAAACATACCAAATTGCAGCCCTCTAGCCTCAATAGTTTTATTTTATTTAAGGTTAAAGTTAGCCCTAATCGTGCATCTGGCAACGAATACGTCAGGCCACCACTGGGCAGTGGTTAAAGTTTCATATGGCGCAGCCCGTACAGCATTATACCGAGACCGCCGAAAGATAGACCTGTTTTCAGTGGCCTTGATTATACGATGCACAGAAAACTCACTTTTTACTTGTTTTTATTTGACTAAACATTAACAAAACAAAGATGATTTTATATTCTAAAAAAGTAGCAATAATAATTATTGCTTAGTCTCATATAAACATTTTAAGGACAAGCCGTAAACATTATAATTACTGATTCAGTAAAAATAAGAAATTCTCTCCCAATGAACAATATAAAATACTCCTTCGCAAATCTATTGCAAATTCATTTCTTTTTCTCTCTGCACTTTCAATCTTTTTGCAAAGCCTTTCTATCATCGTTTTTTAAAAACATTTCAATGACTTTTGACGAAAAAGTCGAAATGAATCACTTTTAGTTTGCGTGACACCTATAACCCATTGTTCAGATTAGTATAAATGCGAAATAAAACGACCGATTGGATCATTCACTCACCAGACTTCAACATGTTCTACAAACTTGTAAGTTTTAGTTAAGTTTTGTACGGACAAATTATTAGAAGCTCGTGAATAGACATATGGTAAAATATCGATTGTATATGTCTGCAGATGTGGTTGAAACATGTACAGTATGCTTGTATGTAAGCTCATGGTTACATATGTACATTCACATATGGACACACACATGCACGCACACACGCATATTATATATGTATATACTGTATATGTTTGCCTGAGGAGAGAGGCAGTTTGGTCTCTGAAATATAGCCTTTATTTTCCAAATTTTGCCGTTTTTATGGGCTCCTTATGTTTGATATATATAATATATATATATATATATATATATATATATATATATATATATATATATGTATATATATATATGTATATATATACATACATACATATATTTATATAGTACATATATATGCATATGTATGTATACGCGATTATATATATATATATATATATATATACATATACATAAACAAATACACGCTTGAATTCTAAAGATCCTAATTTTAGACTTGCAACAGTAATATATTAACATTTTTCACATCTCATTAGCTCTACACAACTCTAGGAAAAAGCTATTTTTCATAACAACAAATAAATTTCTCTCATTTTCCTTCATTCATAAAAAAAATCATATGAAATATGATAAATTAAATCTTAAAATTGATTATAGTTTATTGACTGAACGATTTTCCTATCCACAGTTCGTCGCCTTATTCTCCATCTTCCTCCTCCTTGGATCCTCCCTAGGAAACCCTTCTCCCGATCCCGAACCTGGCTACGGCTACGGCGGGCGTGGGCGTGGTGGCCACGGAGGATATGGATACGGCGGACACGGGGGTGGGCGGGGTGGCCATGGGTACGGATATGGCCGATAAATCCTACGAAGGAATTCCTCAAAGGAGCCTGAAACTCTCTGAAGACTAATTCTTCTTTTTAAAGAATTGTAATTTCTTATATTTTTAGTTGTTTATGTAAATCAGTTTTCTTAATCTTTTTTTTTTTTATTAAATTTCCTTTGTTATTTCTTATGAAGTTTTACTTTGATGAACTAATTTGTCTTCAGACTTGGAGTAATTAAATGGCAAAAATATAAACCTGTTGTTTTTCTCTTCCCATTACAATGTGTCCGTCCGCACTTTTTCTGTCCGCCCTCGGATCTTAAAAACTACTGAGGCTAGAGGGCTGCAAATTGGCATGTTGATCATCCACCCTCCAATCATCAAACTTACCAAATTGCAGCCCTCTAGCCTCAGTAATTTTTATTTTATTTAAGGTTGAAGTTAGCCATGATCGTGCGTCGGCAACAACACTGGCCACCACCGGGCCGTTGCTGAAAGTTTCATGGGCCGCGGCTGAGAGTTCAAGGGTCGTGGCTGAGGGTTTCATACAGCACTATACGCTGTACAGAAAACTTCGGCGCAATTTTTACTTGTTTCTAGCATAAATAAAAAGCATGCCTCTAGTAGAATTCACCGCGCTGTAAAAATATAAAAATGAACAAATAATATTAATTACTGAGAAAAACAAAAAACTATTAATATAAAAATTAGTAGAGAACATATAATTTTGCTTGTTTATCTCAACCAACTTTAATTTCTAAGAGCCGAGGTTTTATTACCTGTTCTTTTTTGGGCAAGAGTTTCGAAAGTGGGTCCCATGACACCCGTAATCATGGTCCTCACCAGTGGTTAATTGGTGGGCTGCTCGGACCTCTTTATTATAGACCATTTAGTTTAGGTTAATACAAGTCGGGCGACATATATATATATATATATATATATATATATATACATACATACATATATATTTATATAATACATGTATAAATAATATATTTAAAAGCAGAATTAAAAATCAACAAACGATACTGGGCTTTAATCCAATCTTTATTTTAGGTTCCAGAGTCCTAGAGCTTCAAGTAAACCTAAATATTTTAGGGAAAACTTTCGAAAAATGTTGGGGTTCTTGTTCCGTCGTGGTAACACTGTACACATAAATGAAAACATTGCAAAAAAACGAAAGCAAACCAAGGTCTGACTGCCAGGAAAGAATGATTTTTCCCGTGTGATCAAAGATTCCGGGCCCGGTTTCAGAACAAAATATTAGTTGAAAGCACACGACGATTATTTTGTAAATCCATACAGCGCCTGTCCATTGAACAATTCAGTAAAAACTGTCATAATCAAGACTGAAATTTGCAAAACTGGAGGAAGGGGAAAAGATAGCCAGAATACAAAGCACGAGATACAAACCCCTAAAAACATATTGCTCAACGAGAACCAGTTTTTTCCCATTGCAAAATCCACACCACATTTTGTAATTCGCCTTTGAAAGTAAACCAGCTGTGGCCATTTTGTACATATAAATAGTTGGCACAGAAAGAGAGGTATCATAACTCTCTCGATCGAGTCTTCAACATGTTCTCCAAAATCGTGAGTTCGGAGGAAGAAGAAGTAGTAGAAGAAATTCAGACTCATGAGAACAGAGTTTTGTGATTTATAAAAAAAAAAAAGCTGAGCTTCAGTTCTTGGATTTTGTTATATTAGGGAATTCAGACTCATGAGAACAAAGTTTTGTGATTTATAAAAAAAAATCTGAGCTTCAGTTTTTGAATTTGTTATATTAGAAAGATATCTCGTAATGCTTTGAATGAATTTTTAAAATATTTTTTGTAATTGTAATTGCCATAATTGCTAAATATTATTTTTGATTAATTTCATTGGATGAATTTGATGAATATCTCGTAATGAATTTAATGATTATTTTGCTTTGTTTCCTGCAATTCCCCTTGCCATAATTCCCAAGTATTTTTGTTCATATTAATTTTATTATTTTATTATAGAGTAATCAAGTGTTATATTTTTTCATGTACTTTAAAAAAAACTGGAAATGAAATCATTTAGATTAAGAGTCATCTTTATCATCACCATATTTTTTTCGTATTTTTTTATAATTTCTAAATCTTGTTTTTTATGAGTTTTATTATTTTATTACAAAGTAATTGAGCGTCATATTTTTTCATGTGCTTTAAAAAAAAACGACTGGGAATGAAATAATTTAGATTAAGTATCATCTTTATCATCACCATAATTTTTATTTTTTTATTTTTTCCATAATTTTTTCATAATTTTTTATATTTCTCTGATAAATAAATTTTCCATATTTTTTTTTTCCAGCTCATCGCCCTATTCTCCATCTTCTCTCTCCTTCTTGGAGCTACGGCTGCCCCAGTGCCCGAACCCGGGTATGGTGGGTATGGTAATGGTGGATACGGCCATGGGGGCTTCGGTGGCTTCGGTGGCTTCGGTGGCTTCGGTGGCTCCGGTGGCTTCGGTGGCTACGGTGGCTTCGGTGGCTACGGTCACCGTAGTCACGGGTATGGTGGATATGGTTACCATGGCTGATTCAGACGCCGAGAAGCTTAGCGATTTATATACTTAATATCTGCGAATTAATTTGGAGCCAAAATCAAAGAATAAAGAGAATAAATTAAAATGAGTTGTTTGATTTTTAGTCCACATAATTTTTTTTTTTTTTTTAGTTTTCTGTAAAGGAAAACTATTGAGGTAACTTTTCCTGTCCGCCTTCAGATCTTAAAAACTACTGGGGCTAGAGTGCTGTAAATTGGTATGCTGATCATCCATCGCCCAGTCATCAAACATACCAAATTGCAGCCCTCTAACCTCAGTAGTTTTTATTTTATTTAAGGTTAAATTTAGCCATGATCACCACTACAGGTGCCAACAACACAAGTCTCCACCGGGCCTTGGCTGAGAGTTTCATGGGCTATGGCTGAGAGTTTCACACAGCATTATACGCTGCGCAGAAAACTTGATTGCACCGAAGAAACTTCGTCGGATTTTTCACTTGTTTTGTCTGGCGATTTCAACTATCAGATTATTTATTTTTTCTTGTGAGTTGATAATAACTCATGATAATAAGAAAAGACTTATAATTCGTATAGTTTTTCACGAATTGGATTTTAAAGTACACTAATTTATAAAACCTTAACCGAACAGTTAATTCCAGACGTTTTGTCAATGCACGAATGATATTTCCTGTACTTCAGACGATATCATCATATCTTGTTTTTATTTCTCTTTTATTTACTTTTGGCTTCATAAAGGTAAATAACACTGTGACTGATATTGATAATATCCTACAATTTATCACTGTATGAATAATATTTCTGTACTTCATTCTGCACCCAAATACAGACATAAATTTTGGTAGGAAGTCAAACAGTATCATCATCTCTTGCTTTTTTATTTTTTATTTACTATTCTTTATTTATTTTTGATTTCATATAGTTAAATAACACTGACTGATATTAAGAATATCCTGTACTGAATTTCCCATTCCCTAAGTGAAGCCTTCAACGTCCAAAACAGCCATGGCCGTACCCGTATCCTCTGTATCCGTTGCCATATCCTTCGTGGCCGTATCCTTCGTGGCCGTATCCGCCATGGCCATGACCTGGCTCGGGCAATGGACCGGCTATGACACCAGCAAGGAGAGGAATGACGGAGAAGAAGGCAGTTATCTGAAATAATAATAATAATAATAATAATAATAATAATAATAATAATAATAATAATAATAATAATAATAATAATAAGGGAGAAGACCCTCTTTTAAGCAAGTTTTGTTGAATAATATTGAGAAAACTCAGTGCTAAATCAATTCGCATAATGCAGCCATATTATTCAACATAATAATAATAATAATAATAATAATAATAATAATAATAATAATAATAATAATAATAATAATAATAATAATAATAATAATAATAATTCAGTTTCTATATCCGCAATACTTTATATATATATATATATATATATATATATATATATATATATATATATATATATACATAAATGTATATATATATATGTACATATATATATATATATATATATATATATATATATATATATATATATATATATATATATATATATATATATATATATATATATATATATATATATATATATATATATATATATATATTCAAGCATAGATATATAAAACGCACATATAAGTCAAAGATTTTAAAGTCTTAGGACAAGCACAGAGTGAGGAGGAATGCACCAATTTTGAACCTACAATGACAAAACTATCTGTTCCCACACCGAAGGACCAGTCGTCATCAACACGGTAGTTCGCTCCCTCATGTTTATCATATTTCCTTTTCGCCTTTATTCACCTTTGATTTTAGTCACACTTTTACTTCCGCCGTGTGTAGGTGTCCTGTGTTTCCGCGGTGTCATTGTGTTGTTTTTATGTGTGTATATATATGTATCATTTCGAACTATAGTGTTAAATAGTTCACGATTCTGGAGAACGCGGTGAAGATACGGTTGCCAGCTGTATGATGCCTCTACTAAGCTCGCTGCCAACTACTTCCACGCGCAAGAAAAGATGGACAGATGGCTCCCTTAGCCAGACGATTGCTTCGTAATAATTCCAAGGCCTAGTAAAATGTGAGTGTTCGCTCATCCTTATACAGATCGTACTGTTTTGCTGCTTGTGGTTATTTATGATTATTGGAATGTATGTTTTTCTGCTGAATTATTCAGGTGTCTTTTAGGTCATTCGTCAACTTTATTTGCGTCTAGAAAAATTCCTTAAAATATTTCATTATAGGAATTTTGTTTAATTTTGAGCTCAATATTCCATTGCAAAGATATCTAAGGTATTACTTTCTCCGAAAATCCACATTCTGTAGTCATCCATCTTAATATTTCGCACGATTGTTTTAGAACAAAATTAACTACATTATTGCAATGTAGAAATATATTTAAAATATCAGTAAAATTCAATTTATTCTGGACGTTGATTCTGAATGCGCATCAATGAACAATTCGCTACGCTATTCACAAGGTCGTGATTAAAATGTTGTCAATTAAAAATCAGCCGTGATATCAGTAAATTGTATTATTTGTAAGATATAAAAAGAAAAACTTTTGAACACTTGAACCGTCTTATGCGAAAAATGTTTAGATTTTTTAGATCTTGGCAAGATCAGCGAACCCAACATCTCCATGTCAAGAACAGAGAACCCAATGATCCCCATGTAAAGAATGGCCAACCCTTTCCAGTCCGAACTCAATTCCACATGAGGGCTAGTACTGAACATGGCAAAACAGTGAATCATCTACATTGTTTCGCCTTGTTTAGTTACTAGCCCCTGGGGTGTCAAATGTATTTCGCCTTGTTTTGTACTAGCCCCTGGGCGATCAAATATCTGGTACCGAAGTGTTCATGTCTAGAACAGCGACCCCGATATAGGACAGGCCAACATCGAGCCGTTGTTAAAGTTTCATGAGCCGCTGCTCATTATGCCGAGACAACCGAAAGATAGATCTTCTGCAGTGCATTTGAAAGACTTCCGGACAGCAAATTCCTGGGATGTATGCTGGCATTGCACCAGACCGGTTCTTTTGCCATGCCCTTAGGTTAGATTAGGTTAGGTTAGGTAAGATTAGTACCTCTAGTGTAATGTAGCTTAGGTTAGGTTAGATTAAAACTTTGAGAGTAATTTGGGTGTGGGAAACATAATGAGATTATTTTCAAGAAAATTCTATGGTTAGTTTTTAAGATATGGCGTCACGCTTTTTTTCAGGGAAAGATCCCGGTATTCGGTTACGTCATGGAAAAATGCTTCCCGGTTAGGTTAGGATTATTTGGGTTTGTGAAGTTCTCAGTATCAGGTTTTAGAAGAAATGTCTGTGTGTGTGTGTGTGTGTGTGAGAGAGAGAGAAAAGGATCTTTAATCGTAACGTAAAGTCGGCCCCTCACCCCCAACCCCCTAAGAATCCCCCGAAGGTCATTGGAAAATGAACGGTTATGATGACCTATTTCAGTCTGAATCTGTAATACACACACACACACACACACACATATATATGTAATTCTAATAGCCACAATGCCCTCTTAACTTCTCGAATTCTACACACATATATATGTTTATATGTATATTTATACGTATATACACAAACCTCCCACTGCAGACACCGCGGTAACTGATCATGATACAGAGCCAGTGATTTTTCATTGCCCTGGGGGAGGCGCGAACTCATGACATCTGAGTGGCATGCCAAGACACTAACCACTATACCAGCGACCAGCTAATAGCTCTCTTTTGAACTACGGAAGAATAAGTATATTCGATAATTCTAT
>JANJGK010006873.1:30000-34401 GCA_039081455.1 Macrobrachium rosenbergii
TTTGTTAGAAATAATCAACACACAATCACGTGTGGAACAGAAATAAAATTCTGACTCACATCAGGATCGAACCCAGGTCTTTCAATTGAAAGACGAGACCGCTGCCAACCAAGCCACACAATTCATAAAAGAAGTTGGAACCTAAGGCTTTACCAGGGCAGGTCTCGTCTTTCAATTGAAAGACCTGGGTTCGATCCTGATGTTAGTCAGAAATTTATACATATGTTTGTGTGTATATATATATATATATACACATATATAAATATATATATATATATATATATATATATTATATACATATATATACAAATATATATACTGTATATATATACAGTATATATACACACACACACACACACACACACACACACATATATATATATATATATATATATATATATATATATATATATATATATATATATATATATACATACATACATATACGTCTTTGTGTCTTTATCTGTGCGTCCGCCGGGCGTATGCACGCGCGTGTATGTAAAAGAAAGAAAGAGAAGGAATAAACTGTATGGTAAATTTGCATATTGTCCATTTTATCTAATTTGTTATAGTAGATCAAATTCAGCTGTCCCAAGATTTTAGTAATTTTAACGAGTCTGGCAATGCAGGCAAAGTTTTTCATTTTTTTGCAAGTGTTAAATACAGTGCTGAAACGAACGATTATATATATATATATATATATATATATATATATATATATATATATATATATATATATATATATATATATAATATGAATTCGTGATGGAAACTAGTATGAAATGAAAGCCTCTTTAGAGAAATGTTAATTTATTGACTAATATTTTATTTGTCGGGACTTTCATTTCAATTCAAATTTGATTGGACGATCATTGTGGGCCTGTGTGAGACTGTTAGATAATGTTAACAAATTCTCTCTCTCTCTCTCTCTCTCTCTCTCTCTCTCTCTCTCTCTCTCTCTGTCACATACACACACACACACACACACACATATCCATACATATGTGTATCAATTACAGTTAGCAGTTGCGCATGTTTGTTAGGGAGGCGGGCCTCCTCAATGAATTTTAATTTGTACACATATGCAATGTGTGTTTGTATAGATAGATTATGTGAATAGATATGAGTATACAGTACATATATATATATATATATATATATATATAATATATATATATATATATATATATATATTATATATATATATATGTATATATAATTTATATATATATATATATATACATATATATATATATATATATATATATATATATATATATATATATATATATATATATATATAATATATATTTATATATATACATATATTTATGTTTAGATATTTATCATATGAAACTACTTTTAAAGTTATGTGTATATATATATATTTATTTTTTTTTGTTTCCTCTCTTTAAATTTGTTACGGCATCGATAACCTAGGTGTTGTGACGCCAGTTTTAGTGGCCATAATCAATCCATCAATAAGGGTTATTGAAAATACAAAAATCGTGTGGTATTTCATTTTATTGCAAGCAGTTTTCAAGAGACGTGAGTTACAAAGATCGGTAGTGCTTGAATACATGTAGTTTAGCATTAGGTTCGTTTTGAATATGATACAATAAATCAAGAGTAAAATAAAAAGAAAGTTGATAAAAGACAAAACAACAATTTCATCTTAATAAATGAAGTCATTTATCAAAGATTAGCGAGAAAATGGAATGGCTTCCCTGTATAACATAGTACTTGAATAGACATAGAATTTGTTTCAAGTTGAAGGGTTCGTAATTTTGACATTTACAATCCAGATATTCTTTTACAGCAAATTCAAAATATAATATTAATTTAAAAAAATGTGTTTAAATAAATTTTCACAAGCTAAAGGAAAGGGAATTTAGCTATTAGATTTACAGCCCAGTGATTTTTTTACAATAAACTCCAAAATTTCACTATAATGAGAAAAATACATTTAGATAAATTTTCTCAGGCCAAAGAAAGGAAAGGAACTCATAAACAGTATCCTTAATCTCATTACGATGGTGAATAACTTAATGCCATAAATAACGTGATTCGGTCATTGACACGGCCATAATTCTGAAACTTACAACCCAGTGATTCTTACAACAAACTTGAAAATGTTATTTTGATAAAAAAAAAAAAAATTACACTTAGACCAATTTTCTCAGGCCAAAGGAAAGGTAAAGGAACACGTCACCAGAATCCTTATTCATATAACCATGGTGAGTAACTTAATGCCATAAAAAAAGACTTGGTTATTTCGGCCGTTGAAAAGCAACCGAATCACTTCCCGTAGCCTCTACGTTGGCCCTTCCCGTGTCCTCCGCCACCGCCGCCACGCCCCTTGCCGTGCCCTCTGCCGCCTCCGCCGCCGTGCCCTCTGCTACGGCCGCCGGGGATGGGATCAGGGTCGGGGACTGGCTCAGCCATGACCATGGAGATGAAGAGGAAGATGGAGAACACGATGGCGAACTGAAAGGATGGAAATGAATGGGTTCGTGTAAAGCGTTTTATTGAAGTGATTGTTCATTAGACATTAAAATTAATGTTATTATTATTATATTATTGAAGAGGATGGCTGTATTCTGCGAATTTATCTTATACGGGAGAATACAGCCATTCTTTTCCATAAGACCAGCCTGAAAGAGGGTCTGCTCCCCTCATATTATTATTATTATTATTATTATTATTATTATTATTATTATTATTATTATTATTATTATTATTATTATTTCTTTTCAATAAGACCTGCCTGAAAGAGGGTCTGCTCCCCTCACATATTATTATTATTATTATTATTATTATTATTATTATTATTATTATTATTATTATTATTGTTATTATTATTATTATTATTATTATTATTATCATTATTATTATTATTATTATTATTAACTAAAACAGAAATTCTATGTACATTCAAGTAATATATTATACATGAAAGCCATTCCATTTTCTTGCTAATCTTTGATAATATGACTATCTATTATGGTTATATTATTGTCATGCCTTTTATCAACTTTATTTGTCTCTTGATTTTCTGTATCACAATGAAGGTTAATGGGTGATATTTGCAAGTGTCTGAACGCAAGCCTAATCGGTAAGCAGGTAAAGAAATGATCCCAAAAAATAGATTATTAATTTTTATGCGAAGATTGTAGCTTAGAATATATTTTCAAATTTATATCGCTACGGTAAGATTAGTCAGGCTGAATATCTTTTATCAAATTGAGGCAGTTAGCCTTGACAAATGTTTTGTGTTCTATATGTAGATTTCAGGCTGATGTGGTAATTGAGTCTAGATGGACGAAAGTGGCTTATTAGGAACGCATGTAAAACTCAGAGAATGTTTCTTTTAATGTATATATATATATATATATATATATATATATATAAATGTATATGTATATATGTATATATATGTATATATATATATGTATATGAGTATATATATACATATATATGTATGTACATTTATGCACATATAAATAATATGTATGTGTGTATATATATATGTATATATAATGTATATATATATTATATATAATATATAATATATATATATATATACATACATATATATGTATATATAATATATATATATATATGAGTATATGTATATATATGTATACATATATAAATTACATATATATATACATGTATATACACATATAAATTACATATATACATATATATATACATATTTACATATATACATATATAAATTACGTATATACATATATACAGCATATAAATGTGCATGTATGTATACTTATTCTACTTAGGACCTATATATGAATAGGCTTCGTCTACTGAAATATTCGCTCGATACCAACACAGACAATATTATCATACAACCATAAAAAAATAAAACTTAAAAAAAGCCATTATACTTACAAGTTTCATCTTGCTTGCGATTTCTTCGGAGTCGAGATTCGAATGACACAAACTGCGACCGACCCACTATTTATATCCGGAGCCGACAACGGTGTCTGGTCAACAACTTGAGTGTGAAGGACAAGATTATAATTTGCGATCGATTCTAGTGATTGGCCGAGTCATTCCGTTCATTACGCAACGTGCGTATTTTGATTTCGGCGAGAGTATTTACCGTTGCACTCTTTAAAAAGTGACGGTGGCCTTGCGTTTCTTTGCGCTTCGTGGGCGAATATCACCTTTTTCTTTTCGTTGGTTTAGCAGGTGTGATCTGTATCTATCTATCTATCTGTATATGACTGTGAAATATTTTCTGTTATAACAGAATTCCGTCTAATAAAATGGTGCCCATAAAAACCCCAATAGGTAGAAAGTTCATGCTACATTTCAGAGACCAAAGTGTCTCCCTCTACAGGCAAGTATATATACTTGCCTGCAGAGGGAGACAAC
>JANJGK010006874.1:0-15000 GCA_039081455.1 Macrobrachium rosenbergii
GTTAAAAGCTCCACCAAATCGACAGTCAGAATCTTCGCTGCAGCGAGCGAGCGTCGGGGGAAATGACGGCGTCTTTCACACAGACGGAAATTTTCATCGAAAAAGCCGAAGTAAATTTGACTAAGAAGCTTCTCGGAATAATTTCCCAGGTGACTTGCACGAAATATGGAGGCTATTTCTCAGATTACGCTGATATTAAGCCATATTCTTGTATAATGACTGTTATTCCGTCTCCCGAGTACTCTAACGTTGGCTTCCATTATTTTCTTTCGTTGTGCAAGATATGCTTCAGCTCATTAAGAGGCTTTTCTTGTTTTCTTTTCTCTCTTTTCCGAGGTTTTCCTTTTGCTAACAGTTCGAGTCTTATATGCAGACATTCATAGATGGAACTCACTACGCTTAGTCTGTTATGAAGCTTCTCATAAATGATAATGAAAAGTTATCAACAAAGAAGCTTCCCTGTATTTTATTTAGCTGAGCTTACTGTTTAAAATGTACGAGAAGTAAGCATTGAACGTCTGTAATAAAACAAACATACATGTTTATGTCAAATAATACACACATACTCGTATCCTGGATTTAGTTATAGATTTTCGTTTACTCCTTTTTAAAGATATTTAGAGTTAAAATTTTAGTGAGCTAGATTCATATCCATATCACCTTGTAGAGTCCTGTGAGGCTATTTGGTAACCTGTTCGTATTCAGTAATACAGCTGTTTTCATGTGTCTATAATATGTCTAAGTACAAATAGAAGTCCTTATCAATATGCGACAAGGAACATTAATACAAAAGAACAAGAAAGACATGTCAGATTAATGTTTACATTCGCCCTTGTCAAACGGCACTACCATCTGAATGGGCAGTACGTCGACTATTCATTCGCAAACGCGCATTTCATTCTAATTTGGCTAAAATGAAACGGGAATAACAATTGAAACAACATCTAAGATTAATGGGAATAGGAGGAGCTGTATTTAACAATATAATCTCATCAAGGATTTATTCCCCCCCACGAACAGTTTGTTCTCAACAGCGTAATCTCATCGAGGATTTATTCCCTTCAGAAACGATCATGTTTTACTAGCGTTTGTTGTTGCGTTTCCCTTCGATGATTTATAATCATGGATTGTTGCCACGAAGGGCGCAGTCTTATTTCTACGTGCGGATATCACAAATCATGTTTTCGTGCCTAGTGTTGGTAGAAGGATAATTAAAACATAATTGGATTCCATTTGTTTCCTTCCAGCTACTCCGCTGATGCTGCTCAGTTGATTGTCTGCCAAAAGAAGCGTAAAAGCAAGATTAGAATGACACAGGAATAACAAATGAGACTTCCGCAATTACTGTAATGAAGTTCTAAATGAGGGTATTCTTTGTATCCTTCAGTTTTGGAGAAATAGTATTATTATTATTATTATTATTATTATTATTATTATTATTATTATTATTATTATTATTATTATTGCCAAAAGTAGAGCAATGATTTATCTTACAAAATTGATCAGTACAGTCAGTGTACTGTAAGTGTCAAAGCGGTACACATTTCTTTACTCCTCTTGGAATTTTGGGAGATTATTTCTAAGGGAAAACTTGCATAGCGGAAGTTAAGAGTCAAATAAATTACGTAAAAGTTGGTTAGATGAAATTCATAAAGCGACTTGTTTTCCCACCATAAAATAAGAGGTATTGACCAAATTAAAGAGTCTTATGTAAGTAATGTAGCTTGAGCTGAAAATTCAAATCGTCTGGCCAGGACGTTTCAGTAACTAACTTGCCATAGCAAGAATAAGGCCACGTCTGTCTGTCTGTCTGGCCTCCCGCCCTTCCGTTCCTTCCTGCCCTCTCTTCCTCTTCCTCCTCCTCCTCCTCCTCCTCCTCCTCCTAGTAAAGAGGATTGTACCTGGATTAAATTACTCCTGCCAGTTTACTCTGTACCTGTCACATATATTTATTTCCCTCTTGTATATATTTCCTTATTTATTTCACTGCTGTATATATTTCCTTATTTATTTCACTCTTGTATATATTTCCTTGAATTTACTGTTTATATTATGTTTTACACGTCCGGTAAGGTCATGCTCTCTCCCCTGCGTGCTGTTGTGTTAGCATAAAGTTTAAAGACCTGCTGAACAAAATTTGTTGAAACATTTGTGATGAATACGACGGATGACCGTCAGGAGATGGTTGTTTTTGGAAATGTATCCGACTTGCCGATTTGTTGCCATGGAAACAGTCCCATCAGTATCAGACTTTTAAATGCCCAGCGTTACGTTATATATCGATAATAGTCAATTTGAACAAGGTTTCCTTTAAAACCTATATGGTTAAGGTCAGAAATCGTTTCAGTTGCGCCAAGGGAGAATGTGTTTTAAATATGAATATGACACAAACCAATACTCTCTGTAGTTAAGTAAATGCGGCAAGGCCTTTTCCTGTACTGTTGAAGTTAAGCCGAATTTTCGGTTTTATGATTAAAAACTGCAGTGGCACTGGAAAATATTTTGAACAGTTTAGAAATAATTGGCAATTTAAAATTTCAGACACGTTTGCAGTTTTAGCTGAAAAGCTCAGGAAAGGATTCACTGTGTTCTGTGATCTACATTAATTTCTCAATTTGTGTCCTTTTAGTTTTCTGTAAAAGAAAAGTATTGTGCCGGCTTTGTCTGTCCGTCCGCACTTTTTTCTGTCTGCACTTTTTCTGTCAGCCCTCAGATCTTAAAAACTACTGAGGCTAGAGGGCTGCAAATTTTACATTAATCATCCACGCTCCAATCATCAAACATAACAAATTTCAGCCGTCTAGCCTCAGCAGTTTTTATTTAATTTAAGGTTAAAGTTAGTCACAATCGTGCGTCTGTCAACGTTATAGTATAGACCACCACCGGGCTGTGGTTAAAGTTTCATGGGCCGCGGCTCATACAGCATTATACCGATACCACCGAAAGATAGATCTGTTTTCAGTGGCCTTTTGATTATACGCTGTAGCGGCTGTACAGAAAACTCGATTGGGCCGAAGAAACTTCAGCGCATTTTACACTTGTTGATTATTATCCTGACACTAGAGAACCTACCATATTGCAGAATTTTTTTAGACCGGGTATCTTCGCATTATATTTAATGCACGTTGTACTTTTTCATTTATTTTGTATGCATGAAATATATTTTTTGCTCATTTTCACAAATGCACATACCTTAACACAATCGATTGCACAGTCATAAAAATTTTTAAAATTACCAAAACATGACATAGAATTCAAGTGAAATGAATAGGTAAATGCATTAGAGGATTAAAGTATAGTTACTGGAAGTAATCAAGAGACGAAAGTCGTGCACAAAATGCTCTCAGTTAGGGAATTCGAACCAGAATGAGAATGGTATAAAGGATTAGTGTATTCCTCACTCTTCATCACGTCTATATCCGGTTTTGTGTAGTAAGATTGTAAAAATTGAAAAAATCTTCTAATAGGTATTGATTCAGACGATTATTATTTGCAACTGCCAATCTCTCTCTCTCTCTCTCTCTCTCTCTCTCTCTCTCCTCTCTCTCTCTCTCTCTCTCTTTCTCTCTCTCTCTCTCTCTCTCTCTCTCTCTCTCTCTCTCTCTCAGTACCAAGGTCGTTCTTGTCTCGATCGCTAAGCAAGAGTGGTTGTTTTGCTGTCAGACATTGTCAATAATACACGAAAAAGACTTGGACCAACATCCACCGTTTGTTAACTTGGTTTCTTTTTCGAGTAAAATATACCTTTTATCAGTCCCCAATTAATGCACTCTGACTTTTAAGGGGAGAAACTTGGTCTTTATCGAATTACATTTGAGGAAGTTTTGCAAGTTTATTAGATAGCGACTAGATGAAAGTTTCTCCCACCCTTTTTGACACACAGCTTCGTTTGTCCTTGATTGGCACAACGATTATAAAAAAGAATATATATATATATATATATATATATATATATATATATATATATATATATATATATATATATATATATATATATATATGTATATATATATATATATAAGAGAGAGAGAGAGAGAGAGAGAGATTGTGTGTGTGTGTGTGAGAGAGAGCTTGCGTGTGTTCATGTATGTTCATATTTACTTTTCATAAAATTGTGTTACCAGACTCTCTCTCTCTCTCTCTCTCTCTCTCTCTCTCTCCTCTCTCTTCTCTCTCTCTCTCTCTCTCTCTCTCTCTCTCTCTCTCTCTCTGAGAGTATGTCTTTGTTTGTGGGTCTGCTGTCAATAAATGATTAACCGTTCTGCTCCGAAAAGGAAACCTTTTCCACACTCATTTTCGGTTTCGCACGCTAGACATGCAAGAGTTTTTGTTCGGGTTATTTCTTCCCACCTCAGTTTCCGTAACTCTCAGCTTTCTCCTTTTGATTTTAAATCTCTTAGAATGAATAGAATAAATCTTTTTGGAGCAATGTTCTTGCTGGTTCTCATGATTCATTGCTATTACACTCTGCTCACAGGTAGGAAACTCGCGTTCGATTCCCTGACCGAGGTAGGAAGGGAATAGTATAAAAACAGCACAATAGTAATTTTTGGTAAATGTAGAGATCCTTTACTTAACGTCTTCCATCTGGGGCAGATTGTTGACGTGATTTATTATTATTATATTATATTATTTCAATAGATGAAACCTATTCACATGGAACAAGCAAGCACACAGAGGCCATTGACTTGAAATTCAAGCATGCAAAGAATGTTGGTTTCAACCTCACACCGCCGACCCCACACTACAGCAGTAACTGATCATGATACAGAGTCAGTGCCCTTGGGGAAACGCGAACCCGCGACATCTGAGTGGCATGTCACGACACTAACCAGCATATAGACAGAAATAGCTAATTCTGCAGAATGATATGGATCCCAAGTTACTTGATGTCCAATATGATACAGAAAAAAGATACGTTTCGTCCCCAGAGGATACGCCGTTATTAACTTTTTTCGTTGGGGAGAAGAAAGCGAAAGTTTCTCAGGAGTCAATGCCTTTACCCTTTCCCCTAATTTTTGTCCTTTGTTGTTTTTTGTCGTAACTCTCGATTACGTTTGTTTTCCACGGCAGACGTTTCCTTTAGATGTCTGCTAGTTTTCTCCCGCAGATAATCCCAAAATAGTCATAGAACGGTATGTAGGTAAAAAGTCAGTAATAATAGTAGTGGTATCACATTTCCAACTTTTCAGACGTGTTACACTGCGTAATCAAAGCACATGAAAATTTTCACAAGTATTTAAGTTCACAAGTATTTAAGAATCGTAGGAAGTACATCACTGTATTCCCCTGCGTATGTATATGTACGTATGTATATATTGTATAATATATATATATATATATATATATATATATATATATATATATATATATATATATATATATATATATATATGAGAATAAATTTGCTTTTATACCCGTGTGAATTTTTCATATTTTTTAATAAGCTATATAATTCAGTATCGAATACACTTGTAAGTTATTCCGTTGGCAAAATTAATTCGAAATTCAGGTTTGTATCTGAGTTGAAAAAAAAAAAAGTTAAATATCTGGCGCCTACTATTGAAGAATAAAATTCTTTGGTTTCTTATGTCCTCCAACCTTCAGATATCAAACCGGCGGAGAGGAGAAACACTGACGGCCTTGGATAAGAAATAGAATACAAAAAGCAATTATACTCATGTTTTCCTTCGGAAGTTTTGCTTTGTGGATGAGGGGATTTCAGAAAGTGATGTCTTCATTACAAAAAGTCGCATATGGTGCATCATCATTCAAGGTGTTTGGGTATACATACATACATATATATATATATATATATATATATATATATATATATATATATATATATATATATATATATACACATTATGTATATAAATAGTCCTTCCAAAAGTTCCCTGGTCGTTACCTACCTTCAGTTTCGATTCCATTTATATATACATATATATATATATATATATATATATATATATATATATATATATATATATATATATATATATATATATATATATATAATGTATATATATATATATATATATATATATATATATATATATATATATATTTAAAATATATATATATATATATATATATATATATATATATATATATATATATGTGTGTGTGTGTGTATATATGTATATATATAATTATATATATACATACATGTATCCATATATATATTATATATGCATATATTATAGATGTGTATATATATGTACATATACATATATATACATGTATATATTATATACACACATGGAATCGAAATTGAAGATAGGTAACAAGCAGGTAACTTTTGGAATGACTATTTATATACATACATATGTATATAATACATATATATACACATATATATTTGTATATATGTATACTTTTGGAATGGCAGAAGATAATTTGGTGTGTTTGTTATTGAAGGCCAATTCTGGTTCTGTGATGAAAGTCTGTGTTCCTGCCCTGTTTCAGCCATCCTTGGAAAGGCGCTCTCTCTCATACAACTGTGAATAGGCCTTGACGTCGGCTCCTAATCTAAGTTTGCTCAAATTACCATAACTTAATGAAACCATGTAGATTATATTAAGAGGACAATCAATGAGGTGCTTGCTTTAATCGGTTTTTCGTCAAAACTTTGTCCCCACTTGCTCTTGCTACCGAAGGTGCTGCTGCTCATATGTAGCTGTGAAGTCTGTCAGTGGAATCCGGCGTGACTTGTGGTCTGTACCTTTTTTAGTTTTCTGTAAAAGAAAACTATTGTGCCGGCTTTGTCTGTCCGTCCGCATTTTTCTGTCCGCCCTCAGATCTTAGAAACTACTGAGGCTAGAGGGCTGCAAGATGGTATTTGATCATCCACCCTCCAGTCATCAAACACCAAATTGCAGCCCTCTAGCCTCAGTAGTTTTTATTCTTTTTTTAAGGTTAAAGTTACCCATAATCGTGCCTCTGGCAATTATATAGGACAGGCCACCACCGGGCCGTCGTTAGTTTCATGGGCGGCGGCTCATACAGCATTATACCGAGACTACCGAAAGATAGATCTATTTTCGGTGGCCTTTATTATACGCTGTACATAAAACTTGATTGCGCCGAAGAAACTTCGGCGCATATTTTACTTGTTTAATCGTGATGTTGACTTGTCAATTGTCTGAAAACGTTAGTAGTTTTACTTCTGACCCCATAGGGGAATATTTTGTAAGAATATTAAAAAAAAAACGTGAAATTTATGTAAGATGAAAATAGACAAAATTAGTATAGTTTCAGACAGTGGTGCAGCCCATAAGAATGTCAAGCTTTTTTGAATACTGTAAGATGGTGATGGATTTTTGCTTGGATTAAACAAGATGTCTGTCGGATCACCGACTGTGAAGAAGGTATCTGTCAGTATGAAAAGACTGCTTTACTGATCGAAATTTTCATGATGGTTTGATTCATAAGAGACCTGTTGTTCACCTTCGTTTGGTGATTTTTTAGTTTTCTGTAAAAGAAAACTATTGAGATGGCTATTCATCTGTCCGTCCACACTTTTCCGTCCGCCCTCAAATTTTTAAAAACCACTGAGGTTAGAGAGCTGCAAATTGGCGTGTTGATCATCCACCCTCCAATCATCAAACATACCAAATGGCAGCCCTCTAGCCTCAATAGTTTTTATTTTTATTTAAGATTAAAGTTAGCCATAATCGTGCTTCTGGCAACGGTTTAGGATAGGCCACCACCGGGCAGTGGTTAAATTTTCATGGGTCACGGGCTCATACAGCATTATACCGATACCACCGAAAGATGGATCTATTTTCGGTTGCCTTGATTATATGCTGTAGCGGTTGTACAGAAAACTCGACTGCGCAGATGAAACTTCGGCATTATTTTACCTGCTATATTTAAGGTTAAAGTTAGTCATGATCGTGCGTCTGGCACCGCTGTACGTTCCAACAACACAGGCCACCACCGGGCCGTGGCAGAAAGTTTCATGGGCCGCGGCTGAGAGTTTCATGGGTCATGGCTGAGAGTTTCACACAGTAGTATACGCTGTACAGAAAACTCTATTTTGCCGAAGAAACTTCGATGCATTTTTTACTTGTTCTTTTAGTACGCTCAGAGAATGATGTAGGTGAGGGGTTGGAAGTAGTTTTACTTCTTAAGTCTGTGGAGGCCCTTCACACATTAATCTTCTCGATGACGTTGAACGTGGGACGTTGCTTCGAAGAGAAAACCCAACTTTCATTGCCCACTTCTCAGCGGTGGATCTCGGCGACTACTGGAGAGACGTCTTCAAACACGCTGGGAAGACGCCCGATATAGCTCCCCAGAGCTACTTTATCGTATCCCACCTCTATATACTTTAGGCTCGTTAACACGCGCCTCGCGTTCCAATACGTCAGGTGTGTAGCTGGTTCCAGTATCAACCGGTTTCATTGGTCCTGTTTATATATATATATATATATATATATATATATATATATATATATATATATATATATATATATGTATATATATATATATTATATATATATATATATATATATATATATATATATATATATGTGTGTGTGTGTGTGTGTGTGTGTGTGTATGTGTGTACATTATATATATATATATATATATATATATATATATATATATATATATATATATATATATATATATATATATATATATATATATATATATATTATATATATATATATATATATATATATATATATATATATATATATATATATATATATATATTATATATATATATATATATATATATATATATATATATATATATATATATATATATATATATATATACTGTATATACTTTGTGTATGTGTATGTATGCATATTTATATAACTTTCTCATTCTTTTGTAAGCACTTTTTAAGTCCCTTAATTTATTAATAAATATAAAAAAGGTTTCGTTGTCCTTAGTAACGTAGAAGGCACACACATCTTTGTTTATATTTGCTTTCCCCTGAGGGAGTTTCATTTTTGAATGTCAGTGTTTGATTTTAATTACAAGCCTCTTATATTTTTGTTATACAAATTTGACTTGTTTTACGTTAACAAATACTTTTGTATAAGTATGGCTGTTTAGCTTGATAAACGGTAAATTATGTTAAACTACGTAATGTATATATATATATATATATATATATATATATATATATATATATATATATATATATATATATATATATATATATATATATATATATATATATATATATATGTGTGTGTGTGTGTGTGTGTGTGTGTGTGTGTGTGTGTGTGTGTGTGTATGTGTGTGTGTGTATGTGTATGTGTGTGAAACGTTCTCTAGGATTAACGAAACCACTGCGGAAATGTCGTGAAAACGTAATACATGAAACGTTCCCCATGGTATGTATATTTGTGTACTAGACAATTTATACATTATGAAACGTGTGTTTTCCACGAATATGCGTTTGGGGAAATCAGTTGTCATTCCCGTGACTGTGTGATTACTTTATGATTCAGTATATATGACGAGACCTTTATCTTGAGATTATTACTCATTTTTAAACAGAAAATAAGGCTGCGAGTGTAGACTTGCAAGTTCTCTGTGATCCTATTTTGACCTTCCACAATATTGCATGAGGAAGGAGTTAGCTATGGTGAGGTTGCGAAGGCGCCCGTCTGCATTGAAGGCGGGATGAGCTAATTTAAGCCTCTGTGTCTGTCTCTACAGCCGCCATGACAGAAATGAAAATTCATTAGCGTGTGTTTCTAGCTTTCACGGGGAGACCGTGTATCTCCTGAGTACAGGGCTGTTTCAGCGAAATATTTTGTATTGAATAGTCTGATTCAAATGTAGGGATAATTTTATCAGGTACGTCTTATTTTTATTTTAAAACTGTTACTGGATTATTAACGAGCTTTTACTTAAATTTACTGTCAGGGCTATCAGTGTATTTTATTTTGCATTTTGTATTTTGCATGATATGTACGCAACATTATGTTTTGTCTTTTTTTTAATTTTCTGTAAGAGAAAACTATTGTGCCGGCTTTGTCTGTCCGTCCGCAGCTTACTCTATCCGCACTTTTTCTGTCCGCCCTCAGTTCTTAAAAACTACAGAGGCTAGAGGGCTGCAAATTGTTACGTTGATCTTCCACCCTCCAATCATCAAGCATACCAAATTGCAGCCCTCTAGCCTCAGTAGTTTTTATTTATTTAAGGATAAAGTTAGCCATAATCGTGCTTCTGGCAGTGATATAGGATAAGCCACACCGGGCCTTGGTTCAAGTTTCATGGGCCGTAGCTCATACAGCATTATACCGGTGGCCTTGATTATACGCTGTAGCGGCTGTACAGAAAACTCTATTGCGCCGAAGAAACTTCGGCGCATGTTTTACTTGTTTTTATCTAAACATTGCTGATGAACTAAAGAAAAGAACACGATAACACCAGAAGTCTCACTCTGTTTTACACCAGGTTGCGTGTTCGAACTAAAGATTAAATTATAAGCGAGAAAAATCGTAAAGTCTGTAACTCTGAAAGACCCAGCAAAGACTGATTGACCGAAGGGACTGACGCCAACAAATGGGAGGCTGGAAACATGACGGTTATTAATTGCCATCGTATCCAAGAATTCTTTTACTGCGAAAAATTAAACCTAGAAGTTAGTATTTTGTTGTGGAACAATTATCGATACTATTTATTTACTCAGATTTCCTTGAGACAACAAAACCTTTTAGATATTTATCGACATAAAAAAAAAACTTTAAAACGTACTTACAAAAGAATGAGAAAATGGTTAAATATACATGCATACCCAATCACACACGCGGGGCCCACCGCTGTTTTAATTGAACGAAAGCTCTGTCGTTTCTTTTTCAAGCCTTTCCTGTGGCGTCAGCTGATAAGCAAGTTACGTGCATGTTACCAACTTAATGTTTAATACCTGAATTGATGCGACGGTAACTTCCTGTATAACTTGAACGATAACCAGGACCTCATTTCTCAGAGGGAACCAACGAAGACCCATCTTCCGTGATATTTATTTACTCAAGAGTTCCTTGAGCCTGATTGATCGATTTAGATGTAACCAACTTAATATTTAATACCTAAATTGATAACTTCTTATATAACATTAAAGATAACCAGGACCTCATTTCTCAAAGGGAATCGACGAAGACCCATCACCCACGAGATAAACATCTGACCGCCACGGAGAAGCGAAGTGGCGTCAGAAATTCCGGTTTCTCTGCCGTTTTGTCTTTATTCAGCGGTTCTCTCCCCCCCCCCTTTCCCCATACATGACACCCCAGTACGGAGCTGAATAGATCCCTTTCTCCGTCCACTTTCACGTTACAAATGACCGAGGCAAAGGTTTTCATATACTGGAGATATCTTTGTTGACTGTTCAATAAGCAGCTTCGCATAATTTCAAAGATTGCTTTTTATAAGCCTTTGGGGTTATAAATTTGTTAAACGTAAATGCTGTAATAAGTTTTTCAGTGTTGGATTTTAAAACGTTAAAAGCATTTTAAATCTTCTAAATGAATAGCATACATTTATTTTTTCTGAATCTGTCTAGCGTTACATATTTGGTTAATAGGTAAACAGTGTAGTACTTGAATTTAAATTATTACCCAATATTTTACAAATGCTTGAAATGATAAACAAAAAGAAAGGGGGTTCCAGAAGTCTTACAAGTTCCCTCGATCTTTGTTTGTAAGATAAACGATAAGTAGAGCAGCGTACTGCAAATCCTGGTTTTCTGATAGATTACCATCGACTAGTTTTCAAGGTTTATGGATATTAGTGAAACATTCGAATAGCCGCAGTTAAGAAAAAAAAAGAAAAAAAAAATATATATATATATAATATATATATATATATATATATATATATATATATATATATAATATTATATATATATATATATATATATATATATATATTATATATAATATATATATATATATATATATATATATATATATATATATATATATATATATTATATATATATATATATAAATGTTTTCAAACTGCTTGCCAAATAATGACGAAAACAATATTTGGGGGATGACGGTGTTGAGATTTCCTTTTCCATGGCAGCAGTCAGCAAGCATGCAAGCATAACCAGTATAGCATTGTATTAATGAGATCTTTCGTGTCCGTGGGTTAGCCAGGCGAGGACCTGAAATGGTCTTACCGGCTGCAGGAGGATTAATCGTCGCCAGAGATTGAGCCATCAAGGATAAAAACGGCGGAAGAATATGGCCGCCATAACAGTTAAACTGCTCTGTTTGGGATGTTAGTTTTACTCCCGTGTTTGAAATATCGTCTGTAAAGAATTCTTAACTTTGTACCGGTGCTTACTTGTGTTTGCCTGCGTGTGTGTGCATTCGAGAGAGAGAGAGAGAGAGAGAGAGAGAGAGAAGAGAGAGAGAGAGAGAGAGAGAGAGAGAGAGAGTATTACTGTGTTTTTGAGAGAGAGTGTTTGTACTGTATTCGAGAGAGAGAGAGAGAGTGAGGTGTGTGTGTGTGTGTACTGTGTATGAGAGAGAGAGAGAGTGATACTGGGTATTCGAGAGTGAGAGAGAGAGTGTACTGTGTATCCGAGAGAGAGAGAGAGAGAGAGAGAGAGAGAGAGAGAGACGAGAGAGAGAGATGGGGGAAGCAGTTTAGAAATATCAACTAGATGGGTTGTGGAAAAATAAATTTAAATGTTCCCAATATTCCCCTTCTGCTGTTTGTTTGGAGGGGGACATGACTTAATGAAATATGTCGTATGGCATCTTCCCTGAGTCTTGCAGACGAAATTCCCCGTCGTCCGTTTACCCGGCCTCTTAAAGTAAACACAGTTATTATTCTCACGTTTTGCATGACGAGTTACGAGAACAATACAGCTAAAAGTTTTGCGTCATGTGGCTTGAGCAACGTGTAACATTCACGCCTCATACCTTGGGCTGCGGAAAGTGCATCCGTGCTCGCTCCTCCTCCTCCTCCTCCTCCTCTCCTCCTCCTCCTCCTCCTCCTCCTCCTCCTCCTCCTCCTCCTCCTCCTCCTCCTCCCCGGGTTCTTTTTACTTAATTGCATGGCGTTACGAAGATTTGCTTCTTTCGTGTTGGAAAAGGAACTTGAATTATAGAATTTTTTTTCTTTTAAATTTAATTCATTACTTGATCGTACTGGATTTTTTTTTTTATTGATATTAGGAGAATGAACGTAAATTTTAAATGTTTTCTGGCTGATAAACGACGCGTCTTTTTGCACATATAGCCATCAATAAATCACTATTTTTCTATGTGTATTATTTTGATCACTTCAAGTTTTGTTAACGTAGACTATTATGGAATGCTGAAATGTTTTTCCATGAAGTTTATTAAATCTATGTTTAGACTTATTAATCATTTCCAATTAAACTTCATGAGTACCAAACGTCTTGTATAGATAGCCGATTTCCATCTTGTGAGAGCGCTCTTGACATGCAATTGTTATTCACATTTTGTGCCTACCCTCTAGGCATGTCTTTCTCACTCTTGGAAGTTTGGAAGGTTAGTAGGGAGTTTAAGAAACTCGCTCGCAGTAGCGTTTGACAGTTGTACACTTAGATATTCCCATTCCTAAAGTTGTTGCGTAGAAGAGAGATCTTTTGGGGATGCTTTCCTCCATCGTGCATTTATCTCCCGTGTTATTATTATTATTATTATTATTATTATTATTATTATTATTATTATTATTATTATTATTATTATTGTACTTGGTAGCATTTTAAGATGTTTAGACGTTCTCGAATATGTGAGGAACCACTGGTGGGTAAAGTTTTATTGTTTCACATTACCCTCTCTAATATGGTGTAGGGAATTTCCCTACCTTAGACCAAGTACGTTTTTACCATTATCTGGTGTTCTGAAATCGGTTCTTCTTGTTCGTCATTTGATATTACGTATCGATTATTCATAATCATCAACTTAAGAATGAACGAAATCCGTACTTAACGCGTGCTGTCACTTTCCTTGTGGATTATAATGAGCTTTAATGTTTACATCTGAATAAACCCCTTCATGCAGAGAGAAGAGAAGCATCAAGCTAAGAATGGTTTATGTACACAAAATTTTCTACTTATAAATTTACGTACAGACTTGTCTGTATATTGTAAAACTTGTGAATGATTATTCCTGGAGAAATTCCGTTTACCTTGAGATATTCGATATATATTTTTAAAGTCTTTTAAACCTCCTCCAAGGTGTTAATTTGATTAAAGTACACTTAGTGTCAAGGTTAAGGAATAGTTATTTAAGAACTAATAAGCTGTCGTATTGAATCATAAGTGAATCAGTGATTGTTTTTGTTTCGTTTTATTTATTTAATTATATGTATATTTATTTATTTTTATTCGAATTTTTTTTTGCAGCATCGAGTAGGCTGCAAGATTCATTTGTATTTTCCGCAGTGTCTCATTCTTTTATTTAATTATATGTTTATTTTTACTTATTTATTTATTTTTTTTTTTTTTTTGCAGCATCGAGTAGGCTGCAAGATTCATTTGTATTTTCCGCAGTGTCTCATTCTTTTATTTAATTATATGTTTATTTTTACTTATTTATTTATTTATTTTTTTTTTGCAGCATCGAGTAGGCTGCAAGATTCATTTATATTTTCCGCAGTGTCTCATTCTTTTATTTAATTATATGTTTATTTTTACTTATTTATTTATTTATTTTTTTTTTGCAGCATCGAGTAGGCTGCAAGATTCATTTATATTTTCCGCAGTGTCTCATACTTTGATAATTTTGCCGTAAAACAGTGATTGTGTCTCGTTCAAAGAACGCGGATACCGGTGAGCGTACTAACAAACTAACAAACAGACATAACCGGTTGTGTCTTATGGCGCGTTCCCTCTGACCACTTGATAAAAAGATATACGTCCCGACCAACACCGCATTTATCCTTTTAGAACTCTGACGAGGCCAGAAAAGAGCCTTGAAATACGAAGACAGGAATGGAGAGGTAAATGATTGGTTTCCCTTTCTAGTTCGTTTCTC
>JANJGK010006874.1:20000-32500 GCA_039081455.1 Macrobrachium rosenbergii
CTTTTTCTGTACTCATTGAGATTATAGACGACACCACTTTGTTTAGCGTTTATCACCATCATCACCTTTAACAGAAAGCATACACAATTAGCATTCTTTATCATGTTGCTGTTTCATTCAAAACTTTGTAATTCCATTTTTCGATGACCTTTAGGATTTACCAGGAAAAATAATTTTATATAGTTCTCTCTTCGTTTCTTATTCGTAAGACATAAAAGCTATCCTTTTCATATCAAAGTTCCCATTAGTTAATTAAAACGTGCTGGTCCTTTATATGCATGGGTCGTTGCTCATCCCGTGTTGTGTTAGAAAATAAAAAATGTGCACCTCGTACATAATATTCATTAGATTCTCGCTCCCCGAGAACATTCTTCCCCCCTCCCCCCCAACCCATTATCCTCTTCCCCTCCCTTCCCCTCCCTTCCCCTCGATTACCCACTGCTTTCTTTCTCTGATGGTTCCTTTTTTCTCATCCTTCCAGCTTGCCGTTTGTGATCTACTTCCCTTTATTATTTGCCGCGCCTCGTCGGTGTCAATATTGTCTGGTCTTTACATCATCCACCACTTAATAATTAATGTTTGGTGGTCTTTAACTATTCCTATACTTTGCGTTCTTAATTTTTCTTAATCTTGTATAATATGTATCACATTAGTTCCTCATTGAACGGGTTGGTATCGTTCTCGGATAGCACTCTGCTGGGCCCGCGTTCGATTCTCCGACCGGCCAGTGAAGAATTAGAGGAATTTATTTCTGGTGATTGAAATTCATTTCTCGCTATAATGCGGTTCGGATTCCACAATAAACTGTAGGTCCCGTTGCTAGGTAACCAGTTGATTCTTAGCCACGTAAAATAAATCTAATCCTTCGGGCCAGCCCTAGGAGAGCTGGTAATCAGCTCAGTGGTCTGGTTAAACTAAGGTATACTTATTTATAATATCTTCACATCACATACTTTTATGCTATGCCTTCGTCTTCATCATATCTTCTCCTATCCCTTTGGTCCCAGTGCTAATCCGTTTTCGGTAGATCATTCGCCTATTTTTATGATTAATAAAAAACCGTACAAAAGATACTTTTGTCCCCTGGGTTGTTCATCATAAAAACGTTAGGGTGGTCATAAAACTCCATGATTTTATATTCTTTCTCTGTGCGTCTTCATTATATTTTACTCTTTCCTTGTCGAAAAGTCAGACGTTTTCAATAGCGCACATTGGGTGTTTTGTCCGTCGTTTTTGTACATTGCTTGCAAATTGTCTTTGTTGGGTTTATCCCGTCAGTGTAAAGTAATAAAACAAACTTTGTTAAATGATTCGATTTGCCAGCGAACTGGCCAAATACGTTTAGGTTAATCCATTGCCAACCATCGTTTCCAAAGTTACTGTACTAAATAAATCATTCTCGATCCTTCTCCTGTTTCTTCTTCTCTCCTTTCAGTGCTGATTAAACGACAGTTAATAACACATAAAATGAATTCATTGAAACCTCACTAACACTCCCCATCCCCACCCCCCCATCCCCACCTCCCACATCGAGAGAGAGAGAGAGAGAGAGAGAGAGAGAGAGAGAGAGAGAGAGAGAGAGAGAGAGAGAATGACTGTTCTCCGAGGGAACTTGAAGGATCACGTGTTTTCTTTTATTTCCGGAGAAAATGATAGTGAACCTCTTGGCTGCACAGTGAGGGCTATCAGATCGGGGGTATCCTGGTTTTCGATATATTACGCTTTGCAGACAGGAGTCGGAAAAACAAGAGAGATCCGGGCTCCTTGGAGTTAGAGGCAGAGTCTGATAGGCAAAAAGGACTGAAGAATTTCCCATTGTTGTTATTTCACTTTTTATTGCTTTCGCTTATTTTCTTTTATTTTTGTTGTTTTTCGGTTGTTGATATATTAGCGCCATAGAGGGGAAATATTTTTCAAACGAACAAAAGTTGGTATAAATGACCGTGGATAAAGTATTTGTATCAGCATAGTACAAGTCTTAGGATTCATTGTAAGTGAAATGGAATCTATAAATATAAACGTATTTCATAGCATGCTCTTAAACTGCTATATAATAGAAAGTATTGGAAAACATTTTTCGTTCATACTTTGGCATTGGAGTCATTGTTTAGTTTCGGAATCAAAACGTTAAATGTTTTTCTTTCAGTTCAAAAGGACCCAGATCACGTTTGCTTGCAGACTGCTTTACGAACCAATACCGTATATATTTTTTTTATGCCTTTATGTTTTTGTAGGTTTTATTGCAGCGTCGATGCGCGCAAAACCAACGTGGGTGTTTTGATCGAATGAGAGTGCTGTACTACAACAAGATGGACATTTTATTGTGTTTCGAGAGAGAGAGATGAAATTAGGTTGACTATTCACGTTATTTCTTATACCGTATACATAAAAAATTATATTATTTTATTGCATAACAGGTTGTTTCTCTTTATATTTTTGTTGAGCGCATGGAAGATTATAGGGAAAATTCTTGTGTTTGTGTTTTGCAAACATGTAATCAGTGTAATATATATATATATATATATATATATATATATATATATATATATATATATATATATATATATATATATATATATATATAATATATATGTATATATATATATATATATATATATATATATATATATATATATATATATATATATATATATATATATAATATATATGTATATATATATATATATATATATATATATATATATATATATATATATATATATAATGTGTGTGTATGTATATATATACACACACACACATACATACATACAAGGTTGGCCCAAAAAAGTTGTTTGACCTCCAGTTTTCGCAAGTCCTATACGATGAGTTCTCTAGTTCTCCAGCCCCATAACCTTCCAGCCCTAGGAGAGCTGTTAATCAGCTCAGTGGTCTGGTAAAACTAAGGTATACTTAACTTTTTTTACCATACGAAATCCTTCCCAGTCGCATAACTACCAGATGCATAATTCATAGAGGCAAATATACCGCCTGCCTTTGTCTAGCATTGAACCATACAATATTTAGTGAGTATTTAGTATCAAAAGTTCAGCAGTAATGAAGTTTTCTCGCGTTCTGAACTATAATTTTAGATAGGCTTACAATATTTTTGTCTTTTGGTTGTAGAGTTAGTATCTTTTAATAGTTTCGAATGATTTTGTGAAAATTTTCACGTTCCGAAAGACAGCTTTGCAGAGTTCAAGTTCACTTATAGCAAATTTTATATAAGTTTTTTACCTTAAAGTTTTCAGGAAATTTTCATTTTTTCCCTGACGGTAGTGCATAGTATTTGTCAGGGGCAAATCATCAGGAGGCCATTTAATCTCATCTGTTTGCTCCTCAGTATCGTTATATTCGCCTTCCCAATCTCTTCCATTTTCTGGAGAACACTCACGAGATTGTTGGAGGAAAAATCCTTTCCGATCCTGATTTCTCCGCCCTGCATTTGTGTTTTTTTTTTTTTTTTTTTTTTACTTCTTCTTCTTCTTCTTCTTCTTCTTCTTCTTCTTCTTCTTCTCTCAGCGTTGACGAAAATTCGTCGATTTCGTCGGGCGAATTACGTAATAAAGTTCGCAGTGATGTTCCTCCCTTGCAAGAACCTAAAATAAAAAAAACGGAAGTGGCCGAATTTTGCCGGAAATAGAAAACGGAATGACTAGAATTATTGCCTAATCTTAGGTTATATATATAGTATATATATGCATTTATAAACATATACAGTATATATATACACATATGTATATATATATATATATATATATATATATATATATATATATATATATATATATATATATATATATATGTGTATAAGCGCATCAACGGTGAGCTGTTTCAATGATGGACTTGTTGCGGTAAGCATTCACTCTATTATGTCTTAACTGATTCATCCCTTTATTCATGAGAGCCTTATCTTGTGGCAACCAGTATTACTGAGTGGATCAAGTAAAGGTGCAGTCGCACGGAGGCATTTTCTGGCATCTTTTGCCATCGTGCCTTC
Source organism: Macrobrachium rosenbergii (assembly GCA_039081455.1). Classification (NCBI taxonomy): domain Eukaryota; kingdom Metazoa; phylum Arthropoda; class Malacostraca; order Decapoda; family Palaemonidae; genus Macrobrachium; species Macrobrachium rosenbergii. The sequence continues at coordinate 23,998 of JANJGK010006874.1, forward strand.
TAAGCTTAACGCAAAATTACTAATATTGCAGGAAAAATTAGAGTGGTGCATGCTCGTCATCATGCAGACAAAGATACGCACCTCTGTTTACAGGTGAATCATTGAGGAGAAAGGTATTTCAAGACATTCCCCAAATTGACAGAAATGCAAAATTAAACCCTTCCGATATTAGCGCCATCAACTTTGCCTAGTAGCTTTATAGTACAAATATGTTTTATGAACGAAATTTTCCTTTAATGACTTGAGTAGAATTAAGTAGGCTATGCCTATACAAGGTGGTCGGCTTCCATGCTCTAGCCATGTATAAGAAATTCTAATAACTGTCCAATCCGTAGCTTCGTCAAAGTAAGTCCTTGAAACCTGACATCCAAGAGTAGTTTGGCAAGTTAACTATGTAATTGCTCAAACTGAGATAAAAAAGGAAAATTGCCATTATAAACGAAAAAGGGCTTGGTTTATTTGAAACTGATTTATGGCAGACTTTCCCATTAACATATTACAATATACAGCGACCAGATTATCTGAAAATAACGTGTATAGTTTCTTTTTAAACTTTTGGACCATCCTGACGCCAACTCTATTATGATAATGAACCTATGATGCTTTATTAATACTTCTAATCACACGCCAGTATCAACCGATATGAAACCTAATTTCAGACTCCGTCCTTCAGAATGTAAGATTTTCTTAATGATTTTTACTTGAGATAGTTGTATCATACATTTATGATTTACTATAATAATTATGTTATTGTTTGTAAGTCCCCCAATTGTCAGATCACATATAACGGTATAAATACGTCGGTCTGCGCATGTTTATGTAAATTTCTGGGGCATTAGAACACCGTGTTTATTTCTTATGTTATACACTGCAGGGCAAGTAATGAATCTAAGAGAAAGAAGGAAAATGTTTCACCCAAAAAATTAAGTAAACTATCACCGCTATAATTCTTCTTGATGCGCTTTTAGCTTTTGGTCCAGGGGTTTCCTTTGTGGTAAAGGAAACATGAATTTTTAGTAATATGATAATGACTTCCATTAAATTCTTGTTACAGAAGCTTTCACTTCTCCCATCAGTTTCACGATCATATTTTACTATGGTAATCTTTTCTTAAACTATTCTGTCATTTGTCGTCCTGCAGCGGTAACCCGCCCTTTAAGTGTGCCCTTAAATTCCCATCGGCTTGCTCAACTGGCCCTGATCAGGAATACCTCGCTCCTAAGTACGGCGTTTAGGGGATACTGCCTCTGTAAAAGCAGACTTTAAAGCCTCATTCTCCTCCTTTAGTTCCTTTTTTTCTGCCGCTTCTTTACAAAGCTTTTGAATTTTTGGTTTAGGTTTTACATCCCTTGTGTCTTTTATGTACTTAAGATCTTGTTGTTCTTGTATTTTGAAGGCAAATTTGTGTTAAGTGGGCCTTAAGATCTTATAATCTTGAAGGACTCGTGTGTGTGTGTGTGTGTGAAGATGTATGTGTGTGTGTATATATATATATATATATATATATATATATATATATATATATATATATATATATATATATATATATATATATATATATATATATATATATGTGTGTGTGTGTGTGTGTGTATTTTATATGTATATATATACACACAAACACACACCCACCCACATATATGTATATATACATATTTCCATACACACACACACACACACACACACATATATATATATATATATATATATATATATATATATATATATATATATATATATATATATATATATATATATATATATATATATATATAAGAAATATTAGTCTATCGTTTGATAGGAAGTTTGTGATAATTATTCCAAAAGGCTTCACGCGGAACCATACTCATTTTCACAAGACCCCTTTCTCGTCCGATTCTTAGCTTATCTTGAGCATAATGATTGACTGGGCAGCATTCTTATTGGAGAAGTTAGCAAACTCACATTATCTGAAACTGGAGGAAAAAATAGGGCATTACGTTAGGCTTAGTCTGGTTGCCTGAGGATATTTTCGATTTTTTGTCCTTTCTGCGTAATTCCATTGGTCTTAATATCTTCCACCTTCCCTAGCCTTTTGTTAGGAGGGTTCAGTGACTTATGTTTATCCCGAAAAAAAAAAAAAACCGCCACAGGCCACGGACTGTTTGAAAGAGAAAGCCCTTCCTCCCTCTTTTTTCATAATGGTATAGTGAATCGTAAGATAATAGACGCAGGAGGCTCTTATTACTTGGGGAAAAAAGTTTTGACAAAAAGCACGGGAGATATCTACCTTCCATTATGCCAGCTTAGGCGACTTTCTGTTTTCTAAAAATGGTGGGGTTGGCTTTATATATTTTTTAAAAGTTCACTTTTTAGGTAGGACATCTACAGCCTCTACTCCAGCCTTATTGATGTAAGACGGAAAGGAAACCCAAGAAGGGTTTTGCTGGAAAATAAAGAAAAACCCTTGAAATAAAAAAAAAAAATAATGTATGTGCCCAAAGTTAGATTTCTTTGACAGAGTTGACGAAATTGTTTCAACAGATGGAGATAAACGTTTATGAAATTTAAAGTATAAAATCAAAAACAAAATCCTCTTTTTTGCGATATGCTTTGAAGTTGGAGAAGTTTCACTGTTTAAATAAAAATACAGGATGAATTGTTATTTAATGCAACTGCTGTTTGTTTAATAAAACACACAAAAACATTTCTCTTTCCCAGGTTATCCCTTTTATTTCTTATTTTCTCATTTAGAACCCTGCAGTACTACGCAGTTATATTTTCACTAATATTTTCTCGCATTTTCCATATAAACGGGAACAGTGTACCCCCTTTGCATTATTGCATTACACACAGTGGTGTGCTAATTTAACTGCCGTCACTATAGTACAGCACATTTGTGCTTCTCCGTACTTTTTTTTTTTATTATCTTCCTTAGCTTAACAGATACACAAACTTTCTCACATTGACAAATTCAGTGCAAGATCTGGATCTGCGCCGATGGCATTTCTATCGACTCAGGAATGAACCTTTTTTAAAGACCCTCTTTACAGTTACATCTTTTACTTAAAGGTCGATTTTCTCCACCGCTAATTCCCTCCAGCACAGTTCTTTTTTCTCTCATCTCGAGATGAATTTTCAGCCTAGTGGAATTGGCTTCAAAAGAAATGGAAGGGGTGGGAAATATTGGAAATATGCAGAAAGAACGGAAGGGGTGGGAGATAATGGAAATATGCAGACGTTGTATAAAGGGAAGAATAAGTGAGAAAATGGATAAGTGTGTTTTGAGATTGTTTGGTTAGGTGGAATGAATAGAAGGCGACTGCTTAGTGCAAACTGTAAAATTTGTAAGTGCCAGGAGGAAAGAGCAGAGGAAGACCCAGAAAATAATGGACAAAGATGAAGAAGACGTATTTGAAAGGAAGGGATGTATTATCCAGAAAGCGAGAGTGCGTTCACATACACACACACACACACACACACACACACACACACACACACACACACATATATATATATATATATATATATATATATATATATATATATATATATATATATATATATATATATATATATATATATATATATATATATATATATATACTGTCAGTGCGAATGAAGCACCAATGATTTTGTGGTATGAATTTTCAATTCTTTGTACTTTCTCGTTGTGTTATTTATGTTATCTCTGTATGGAAAGCCATTATTATTTCTCTATTCCCGATATTCTCTTATATTCACTTCTCATTACTCATTTCATCGTGCATTGTTATTTACATCATTCATCGTTGTCTCCCATTTGATATTCTTCACAGAATCCAGGAAAGTCTTGTGAACATTCGAAATTTCAGTTTATTGCTGGTTTACTTACAAAGTCAGAATAAGTATTTATTTGTGTGTCAAGCACGCCGCCCTCAGGCGAGGATACAACTACATCTACATTTGTTGCAATTGTTGTTGTTTAAGATTAAGCATGCTTTATACCAGTACAGGCTCTTTCTGATAGAGCAACAACCAAGTCACGCTAATGATATGAGAGATTAAATGGATATTAAGGAAATTAAGGAAATTTTTGAAAGACAATGTTGAAAACTTTTTGAACACTAGGGTACCCTGTAATGGCAAAAAGAAAAAAAGAAATGGAACAGAGACTAGTGGCACGTTGTAAATAGGCAACAAGATAAAAGGAAAAAACAATTTTCCTATGAGAAAAAGTCTGAAAATCAAAGAATTCTACGGGATTACCATACCTTATTTAATTAACTCGAGAACGCTACGATCGTAAAAACCACTGATTTCACGGGTAGGGGATCATGGAGGGAAAGGGAAGATTTTTCGTAGGAGGAAAGGTGAGTCTTCGTCGTGAATGAAGGGATGACATTATGTGGTGCATTTCTATTGATGAGAACTCTATGCTGTCAGTATACTTAAAGACTCTTAGCCTGTGTTTGCCCTTCTGTGGAGGATTATAGAATGTTAGTGTGTGATTATGTTTTATATATTTTCCTGCAACTAGACAATAAAGTTAAGTGGTAAATAAGTGGAACACAGAATGATAGTTGAAAGAATCGGTCATTAGACGTTAGGCGACTATACAGGGAAAAGAAAAAACATTAGTAAGAGAAACTGAGCCATCATAATTCATAACGATTAACTTCTGCTGGAGTGCTGTTCACTGAGAGGCACGGGTAGAAAGGAAGTGATAGAGGGGGTTGCTAAGGCAGGGTTTGTTCTCTGGTAACAAAATCATGACGTGGATTTTGCACATCTGAATGTTGCTTGTGTTTCTCACTTTTTTATCATCTGAAAATTGCTTGATTTATCGTGGGGAATAAATCCGTCTGTTTAGTCGCTGGTAGAGGCTAGAAGCACTATTGGGAGGTACTGAAGTGGCAGGTAATTGGGTACGATTAATAGTGTGGTTAGGCGTAGCTGAGGGTTTGATGTCTTACCAAGCTACTGACATTGTTTGCACTGGCGGTTTTGGTCTTGTTTTTCAATGTTACATGGGATACTAATTCAGGTTCTTGTGTCCGTCTTGATTGACGCGACCTTGCTTTGAATTATGCAGTACGAGCTAATCTGACATTGCTTCGTTTGACCCACGTTTGATAACGTTCAAAGATGGGACACTTAGGAGTGGTTGGTTCTTCTTATTTGAATTTATCCAAACACTTCCTGAAAATTACACAAACAGTTTGTACTCTGAAACTGTCTTGATGATGCCTAAAGCGTTAGCAACGGAAGCAGCTGATAGGCCCTTGTGTGATTCCTCATTGTGGTCATGTCGCCCTGAGCGTATTGCCGTCCTTGGCTTTGACCTGCTCATTTAATGATGCAAGAATTTTCCTTGAAGGTGCTTTTATGTTTTGTCACATCTCCAGGCATCAGCGATGCAATGGAGTTCCAACAGAGGGCCCAAAGGAAGCTTTGCATAGTATGAGCAGATGGTTGATGATATAACTTCTCATTTGGGTTTCGTAGCTTGAAGGCCTTGCCAGTAATTTTTGTAACCAGATTCTTGTCCAAGGCGACCTAAGCATTGTAGGAGGTCCTTCCTTTGGATGGTGGCGCTCGAAACTTGGGTATTCTATAGGATCATAGACCGGAGGGTAGACGACGGAGCGGGGCTCAAAAGGAGGAGGAAGAGTTAAGCAAGTAGGAAGACAAGGTAATGGGACGAGGAGGAGGAGGAGGAGGTAGTAGAGAAAGGATGAGGATGGAAGGGTTCAGAAGGCAGTTACCTGACGATGTCTGCGCTTTTTTTTTTTTTTTTTTTTTTTTTTTTTTTTTTGTGGTGGTTGGAGACGAGTTTCGTCGATTTAAATTCTGGTAGGAGGCTTGTCATTCTTATCTTGAAAGTGGCATGGTTCTTCTGTTAAACTTCCAGCCGTCGCAGATAATCCAAGTAAACGAAGGTATGAATGTAATATGCATAATGTCATTTGCATATTACTCTACCTCTCTCTGAAGGCACGTCTGTCTGAGCTTCGGGACAGTACTTAGCGTCCGTTGGGTCGGAACTTGCCATCTCGACCCTCGATAAAAAAAAAAAAAAAAAAAAAAAACTATAACGCGTGGGAAAAAAACCCTGCGGGAAACGCACTCCACTGTTCAAGCACACACACACACACACACACACACACACACACACACACACACACACACACACATCGTATTTTGAACTACAGCGTAACTCAAAACAGCGTGAATAAACAAAGTATTAAATAATGAATTGAACAATAGTTATCTCAAGGCACACAAAACCAATATCTTATAGGTTGTACGTACTAGAATGTATTTCGAATTAGAATTCGGTCTCGTAATCTCTGTACCATCGCATCTCAACATTTTTCTTTTTGTTTTATACTTGAGTTAACTGCTGTGAAGCCCATTATATAGAAATTAGCTGAAGTATTCTTCATGATTTTGTTGAAGGTATATTCACCTGATTATTCTTCTTATTCTCCGATTTTCTTTTTACCTTATTTTATTTGCAAATGTCGATAGAAATGAAGACAAGTGAGAGCGAGAGTAATAATGGCGACTAAAATGGATAAATGGTTGTGTGTTAAGTTTGAGTTTTTAAACCACTTTATTCATGAAACATAACATTGGCTTTAGAATAAGTGTAATCTGATACTTAAAAACAATTTATTATCGGAAGACTAAGTTAAGTTTTCCATTTCAAATTGTTCAGGGTTGCACTGAGCTGAGATGCTGTTTCCCATAAAAGCCTCATTTAATGTTTAAGGAGGTGTTTTGTGTTCTATTGTGGAAGCATATACCTTTTTGCATATTTATTTTTAAAATTTCATTATTCATTCATCATTTAGTACCAGTGCTTAGCCTGTAGCTTAGGCCTGGTACTCCATTTCATTCAGATCCAACGGGCCAGCCTTATGAGACCTGTTAATCAGCTCAGTGGTCTGGTTAAACTATTTTATTAATAATAATAATAATAATAATAATAATAATAATAATAATAATAATAATAATAATAATAATAAGCAAGTGTTTAAATGGAGCTAACTTATTCTACAATTTAAAAAAAAATATGAGTTAGTTAATCACAGTTGTAAATGTTAATAATAATAAAAAGAATTTTATGTAGATATGCGAATCTACACCCTTTCACAAGTAACGGACTGTGTATGTGTGTGTGTGTATGTGATGTGTGTGTGTATGTATGTGTGTTAAAGGGAAAATTTCGACTTTGTTTGAATGTAAAAAGATTTTAACAGTTTATAATAATCAAATAGCAGCCCTTTTTGGAAACTGAATTGTTTTTCAGTATAAAAGGCAGTTTTTAGACGACTTATAAAACGCCTTTTTGCGTATTTAGATTTGAGATGTTTTCCAAAAGTCTAAAGGGCGTCTTCTTTTGTCAGAATACGAAATAAGTTTCCTTTGTATTATATGTTTAAAGTTTACATTTCTAAATATAAAATTCTGTTGTGTGGCATTCTGAGTTGACTGAGCAAACGCAACAAGCACACAACAGTAACTATAAACAAGAAAAAGAAAATCCTCGGAACTTTGACATTTAAGACTGCGAGCTAAGAAAACAGATATCTTCCTCACGTGCCCTTGAATGGCTGGTTAGCGGGGTGCTTTATTAAGTGGCAGATTAGCATGGATGGTCCTACTATCAGACCCATTTAGCTAATTTGTAGAGGGGATCTCGGAAGCTGATGATGGAACGGGAGCGATTTCCCATACAATGAGCCGGCGGAGAACGCTTGTTGTTTTAGGAGGGAAGGCTCTTCAGGCGTGATATATCTTCTCTTTCCGAGTGCGGAGCTTCTGCAACGGCGTCCTTGTATCGGCTGTGGTGGTGGTGGTGGCGATGAAGAGGGGAGCGGATTGTGGAAAACGAATATAGCTCTTGAAATACTTTGAAGTAGAAATGATGATGTTTGCTAACCATAGGTTTGTAATCACTCATAGCGCTTGATGGGATATGTGAGAAGCTGGCTTTTAAGAAATAAATTTTTACTATTATTATTATTATTATTATTATTATTATTATTATTATTATTATTATTATTATTATTAGTAGTAGTAGTAGTAGTAGTAGTAGTAGTAGTAGTAGTAGTAGTAGCAACTATTTCATACACAATAAATGCAGTATGCACACCGTGAAAACATTGATGTAGAAGTAACATGGATGTTGAGGCTTTGGACAAAATATTAGAAAATTGGGCTTAGAAAACGATAACTGTTACTATTATTGTTTTAATGAACTCAACAAAGATCTATTAACTGCTCAGATTCCTTGAACTTTCGTATTCTGTTACTACTGCAGAGGCTGAATTCCAAAGGGAATTATTATAATAAATTTCGGGTTCTGAATCAGCGAGGAGTCTCATAATCATATCCAAAAGAGAGAGAAAATAAAAAGCTAAGAGACATATGTTGGGTTAATATTTTTCAAAATCCACGACAATGCGCAAAGACTTGAACTTTACTTAGAGAATCGTACGTAGGTTGATTACTATTTTTATCAATCGTAGTAATA
>JANJGK010006875.1:0-17500 GCA_039081455.1 Macrobrachium rosenbergii
CACTAGGTTTGACACGTTTTCCAAAAAAAAAAAAGTAGCTTTCACATTTTTTTTTCAAAAAATTGGGCTTGTGAAATGTTCAAAACAAGAGCTTTCAAACATTTACCAAACAGATGTTTTGAAAGGTTTTCCAAAACAGTAGCCTTTACACATCTTCCAAACGAGCAGCTTTCAAGCACATTCCAAACAAGTAAAAAATGCGCCAAAGTTTCTTCGGCGCAGTCGAGTTTTCTGTACAGCCGCCACAGCGTATCATCAAGGCCACCGAAAATAGATCTATCTTTCGGGTGGTCTTGGTATAATGCTGTATGAGCCGCGGTGCATAAAACTTTAACCACGGCCCGGTGGTGGCCTATCCTATATCTTTGTCAGAAGCACGATTATGGCTAACTTTAACCTTAAATGACATAAAAACTACTGAGGCTAGAGGGCTGCAATTTAGCATGTTTGATGATAGAAGGGTGGATGATCAACATACCAGTTTGCAGCCCTCTAGCCTCAGTAGTTTTTAAGATCTGAGGGCGGACAGAAAAAGTGCTGATGGACAGACAAAGCCGGCACAATAGTTTTCTTTTACAGAAAACTAAAAAGGGGGTTTTGACACCCCCGAAACGGGAGCATTGTAGCATTCGCAAGCGATATGAAAAAGGAGCTTCCTCGCGCTTTCCAAAACAGTACCTTGCAAAGCTTTCTGGAACAGTGGCTTTCACCCGCTCTCCTAAACAGTTGCTTTCTCAAGTTTTCCTGACGAGGAACTTTCACGTATTTCATAAAATAGGAGCATTGAAGCCTCGTCGTGTTACCTGGGACAGGAATTTTCAGACTTTTTCAAAAGGTAGCTGTGAGGTGTAGCATAAACTTAGAGAGAGAGAGAGAGAGAGAGAGAGAGAGAGAGAGAGAGAGAGAGAGAGAGAGAGAGAGAGAGAGAAAGCATTGCTTTATAAAAAAAAAAAAGCCAACTGAATAACTGCTGTGAGGTGTAGAATAAACTTAGAGAGAGAGAGAGAGAGAGAGAGAGAGAGAGAGAGAGAGAGAGAGAGAGAGAGAGAGAGAGAGAGAGAGCGCATTACTTTATAAAAAAAAAAAGAATAACTGCTGTAAGGTGGAACATAAACATAAGAATAAAGCATGACTGAGCAAGTAAAAAATATGAAAACATCCTGAGACCATTCCTTCCTAATAACATCTCTTACACACACACACACACACACACACACACACACACACACACACACACACACACACACACACACACACACACACACACACACACACAGACAAAAACACAAATCTCATAAACAGCATTTATATATGGATTCTTTTTCATTCTGTTCCGATCGAACAAAGGCTTATAAACGGGCCGGGCAAAACCGACGCATAGAGGAAAAGACGGCGCACTGCCATTAGGGCCAGGAGGGCATGTAAAACGCATAGCAATACCAACTCTAAGACCCAAAAATCAATAAGCAACAGGTGGAATCCGCGTGTGGACGTGAGGAGAGAGAGGGGAAAGCAGGTGGAGAGAGAGAGAGAGAGAGAGAGAGAGAGAGAGAGAGAGCGAGCGAGCTGCCGCCGTTCGACCGAGGGGAAAAAAGCGGATGAGTTGAGGGGAAGGAAAGCAGGAGGAGGAGGAGGAGGAGGAGGAGGAACGGGTCAGCAGCAGGTAGATGGGGCCAAGAAGAGGCCGGCCAGAACGTCGCCGAAAGGTTATGCAAGACATAAAGGACTGCAGTGTTACAGTCGACTTTGAGAGAGAGAGAAAGAGGAGAGAGAAACGGCCTTCTCCTCCTCCTCCTCCCCCTCCCCCCTCCTCCTCCATCTCTAATGAAAGTGCTCGTATGAGAAAGGAGGGGAGACAGCTTGGCACATTTCCTTGGACCAGGAAGTCCCTTTTATTACCTGGGTTTCATGACAAAAGAATGGCGCTCCTATGCAGGGGCCGCATTACACACGGCGCGAGGGAGGGATTTTCTGGCACGGACGGAGCTTCCAGAACTGGACGAAGTTTTGTACCTACAAGAGCAGAGGCCGTTGCTCGTGAGAATGCGCTGGCAGGCGTATGCACACATGCATACGCGCGCGCAGGCAATGCATATTTATACATATAAATATATATATATAAATAAAGTATATATGTTTATAATGTATGTGTATATATAAATATCTCCTGACAATGAGAACGCCTCTCAACTAAAAAAAAGGATAATTCGCAGAAGAGTTACATTCCTTGTACTCCTTGGGAAGATGGGATTGTGACTTTTTGGTATTTACATCTACATCAACTCTGGTTTTTCTTAATTACTGACATAACACAGGCTGCATTAGTTCGTATGTGTAAACAGTCTTTTATCCCAGTATTGTAAGTGTTCGATTTTCACATATTTGCATCGACATCAGGAAATTATTACAAGCAGTTGATCTATGAAGTTCTTGTCGAATGAGCTGGAGTAATTTTTAGGTTAGGTCTGTTACAATTTCTTGAACTGAATTACTAAATATCGCCGAGCACTGGGGCCTATGAGGTCACTCAGCGCTGAAAGGGAAATTGACAGTAAAAGGTTTGAAATAGGTAACCGGAGGAAAACCTGGCGGTTGCACTAAGTTGCTAGAAGAGGATGGAAAGTGAGTTGGAAGGAAGAGAATATGAACGGAGGTACAGCAAAGGGAACGAAAGGGGTTGCAGCTAGGGGCCTAAGGATAGCGCTACCATGCACTAAGTACCTCCCTCCAGCCTTTCCATGATTCAGCTTAGCAATATCCATCACTTTTAGCTTTCACTTAATACTTCCTCTGTACACTTTTAATTACTTCAGTTAGCTGCTCGTAACTTCTGCTCAAAATAATTTCATCACTTCAACTTTTATTTACTAAAATTTTGTTTTATTAAAAATCCTTAACTCTTAAACAGCTGGATTACTTAACTACTTTCTCTGTGTTAGGCACAATACTTTGTGTTAATTGCATTAGTAAAGGATAAAGGATTATGATATTCTGATATCTGGATTGGTTTTAATTACCATAAAAACCATGTGCCAGAACCTCCTCTCTCTCTCTCTCTCTCTCTCTCTCTCCTCTCTCTCTCTCTCTCTTATTGACGATGACACCAATTCAACGTAGCCAATTTGTAATGAAATAATAATAAAAGTTCAATTGTAGTGGCTGTGCAATTTTTTTTTATAAATAATGGCTCTCTCTCTCTCTCTCTCTCTCTCTCTCTCTCTCTCTCTCTCTCTCTCTCTCTCTCTCTCTCTCTCTCTCTCTCTCCTTATTTTATGCTCCACCTCGCAGCAGTAATTCGGTTTTTTATTTTATAAAGCAGTGCGCTGTCTCTCTCTCTCTCTCTCTCTCTCTCTCTCTCTCTCTCTCTCTCTCTCTCTCTCTCTTATTTTATGCTCCACCTCACAGCAGTAATTCGGTTTTTTTATTTTATAAAGCAATACACTCTCTCTCTCTCAAGTTAAGTATATCTTTAGTTTTACCAGACCACTGAGCTGATTAACAGCTCTCCTAGGGCTGGCCCGAAGGATTAGACTTTATTTTACGTGGCTAAGAACCAATTGGTTACTTAGCAACGGGACCCACAGCTTATTGTGGAATCCGAACCACATTATAGCGAGAAATGAATTTCTATCACCAGAAATAAATTCCTCTAACTCTTCATCAGACGGCCGCGGGAATTGAACTCCGGCCCATCTTGTGACAGTCTGAAGCTCAACCGACTCGGCCAACAAAGGGCTTCTCTCTCGTAAGAGTTGGTGTGGAGTTCACGGAGAATACAGGAATATATGGCAACGAATCTCACCTACTGGCTTACTTCGTAGGTAGGTAGTGCCCCTTTGTCCCCTACCTGCAAAGCCCTTTCATTCGTTTTACTGTACCTCCGTTCACGTGCTCTTTCTTCCATCTTGCTATCCACCCTCTCTTAACAATTGTTTCTTGGTGCAACTGCGAGGTTTTCCTCCTGTTACACCTTCAAAGCTTTCTACTCTCAATTTCCGTTTCAGCGCTGAATGACGTCATAAGGTCCCAGCGCTTGGCCTTTGGCCTAAATAATATATTCTGTTCCTACTCGCTCTAATCAAGAATGGTTTTCGTTTTGACATTTTATCCAGAGATCACAAAAAACAGAATAGACACTAACCAAGTACACAAGTTTCTGACAAACGGCCGGAAACGTTCCGGGAGCACAGCCATCACCGTCTGCCCTAATGTACAACAAACGTCAGAGGACAATTTTCCAGAAGTACACAGAAATTCAAAGCGAAAGACCTGCCATAATATTCGTGTTTGCAAGAATGCCTGATCGTTCAGAGGCTCGGGATTGAACTTGAGATACCTGACAGTGAGTGACAAAGTTTTCGTATGATAGCCTTCCACAAGCTTCTAAACATCCATCTGCGAGCTGTGCTCTTTGCTCCGACTTAGAATACCTGTCGATTCATCCCAGAAGGAAATATGGAGGTTTCTCTGCGATAACAGAAACATCTGATGAATGAAGGGTTGCTGAATAAGTAATTAAGAATACTTAAATCAAACAACCCTTAGCAGAACAAAAGAAAACTTGAGACAAGCGGTTCACAGATTCCCTCCAGCCATTCGTCAAAATTTAGAACATAGAAGCAAGAAGAAGACGGGCAGAGAATGAGATGTGAGGAAGGAATGGGAAAAACACGTAAATACGAGATGAACGAGAGGTAACTGCCATAAAATACAAGTCGTAATTATTGGAAAATAATAAACTTAAAGATAAATCAGAATGTTAGATCGGCATGTCTTAACAAACAAGGGAAAAGAATTCCTTCCACTCAACCAACAGCCTCAAGATCGTTCTTATACAGCGTCGTGGATTTTGGTCTTAATATTCAGCCACTGCTAGGTTTTTAGGTCAGAGGTTAACCCAGTGGTTCCCAAAGTGGGCGGTACCGCCCCCCTGGGGGCGGTGGAAAGATCTGGGGGGGGCGGTGAGGAAGAAGGGGGCGGTAGGGGGGCGGCAGTCCGAAGTCGAAGTCAGAAGTTCGAACGTTTGTTTGACGATTTGTACACAACACGTGCAGCAGGACGAGTCAGTGGACGACGCATCAGGGTCCGGTTACCGCACGCCGCTCTGGCCCAGTCAGATCCGACAGCATATGACTACAAAAGCAAAAGCTCAGGTTTGTAATTTCAAGCTTGTAATGTTCAGAATTTCATCATATAATAAAGATATCATGGAAGGACGCCAAAGGGTTTCACCATTAAATTTAATTTGGAAGTGTTACTGTGCTAAGGCTGTCCTTGCACATGCTTGCACCACTCTTCACAGGAGTATTTGGTGATGGTTAAGAAAGAGGTGTTTGTTTCCATATGTGTCTGTTTGTTGGGGGGGGGCGCTAGGAATTCACCGGGGAGCCAAGGGGGCGCCAGCCTGCAAAAGTTTGGGAACCACTGGGTTAACCTATAGTGCTTTCAGTAAGGCCTTCTGAGGTTAATCTTCCAAATGAAAGTACCAAACTGTATAGACTTGCAACCTCACTCCTTTTGTATGTTGTGTGGATATTCTCTTGGAAGGCTGTCGCCTTCTGCCGTCATCTCGAGGGGTCTCGTAGGGGGATAGTGCCATCTGCACACATCACGTGGTACACTGTAGGCATTAGTTAAGGTTATTTGCATCGTCCCTAAGGCCCCTAGCTGCAACGTCTTATTTCTTTTACTGTACCTCCGTTCATATTTCCCTTTCTTTTATCTGACTTTCACACAACCTAATAATTATTTCTTAGTGCAACTTCGAGGTTTTCCAGCAGTCACACCTTTCAAACCTTCCCGTCAATTTTCATTTCAGGGCTGAAGGACCTCATAGGTCCCAGCACTTGGCCTTTGGCATAAATTCTATATTCCAGTATCATCGCAAGGAGAGACACCCGTAGACGTGGGCGTGATGTAATTATATGATACTAATTTAAATTTAAACTCGTGTCTAACCAAAGAAAACGGGTACGAACAGCCCTGGCGGACGTATGAACGACCAGAATAAAATTGTCCATTGGTTTACTCATACACACACACAAGGACATTCACTATACATACTTATTTTCTTCATCTCAGCTTAATCCCTGGTCGAGGTCGTTGTTTTGGTGAGCCCCCTCCAGCTGTTTCTGTTTTGAATGCGCATTTCGTAATTTGTTTTGACAGATGTTTTACGGGCAGATGCCCTTCTTGACTCCAGCCCTCCATTTTTTATTCGGGTTTGATGTCTATGCATCTTTATATCTGATCAGAATCGCCAATTACAGATTGTTTGCTAACATTATTATTATTATTATTATTATTATTATTATTATTATTATTATTATTATTATTATTATTATTATTATTATTATTATTATTATTATTAAGAATATGAACCCTATTCTTATGAAGCAAGCCCACAGGTGCCATTGACTTGAAATTCAAGCTTCCAAAGAATATGGTCTTCATCAGGAAATAAGAGAAGGTAAAGGGAAATACAGAAAGATCTCATCTCACCTACTGAAAAAAAAATTCATAAATTAATAATTACCGGTAGATAAAAATGTATTAAAATGCAAGGAGAATAGTATTAGTGTAACAATGCATTGCACCTTCGCTTGAACATCTGACGTTCAGTTGCACGACATCCTCAGTAGGGAGACTGTTCCACAGCCCAGCGGTGTGAGGAATAAAGGACCTCTGGAACTTTGGAGAAGTTCGACAGCGAGGCACATTCAGTCGACCAGAATTAAAAAGCAATTGGAAGGTTATCCTATTTTTAAGATCGTAGGAGAGTATTGAAGATAAAATTCCCAGCGTAGACAAGGCCTTAGAATTTTCCTTTCCATGTCAGTGGAAAGTTCCAGTGAATTGCTGTTAAACAAAAAAAAAAATAAGTAATTTAGCTGAAATATGGTGAACGCCGCGGACTGAAGTTAAAGGGGATGGATGATGAAAATCAGGATATGGAGCAAATTATCGACAGCGTTTTTGCAACTGATGGAGAACGTTAATCTAGACGAAAGCAGGAGATTTTGATCAAATTTGTGAGCAGTTTAAATCATCCAGCGCAGTTCCATCACCTACCATCCAGGGGGCGTTCAGTATCATTCAATCTTAGCCTGAAATATGGGAATTCGTCCCTTCGATGCCGCAAGATGCAATCCCCTCGTATGTTTCGCTCGTGCAAAATCTCAAAATGAAATGTGATAGCGGGAGAATTATGAATCACGTAAATTAATTTAACGGGTCTCCCTTAACCAACAGGGGTGAACTTACAAAAAAAAAAAAACATAAAAAAAAACAACAAAACATCGTTACAATGTACTTGTACACTAGAGATAGTGTAATGTGTGACACAGCAATAAGATTACCTTTAAATGAAGCAAGGAACGTGTTAAGGAACATTACTACGAGCAATTAGAGTGCCTAAATGCTTGTTTCAAAATGCTAGCGATCTCATCTAGAAAGTTCAGGCGTATGTCGGTTCTGAATATGGGAAAAATACTAGTAAACAAAACTGCCAAATCTTGCGTAATAATGAAGAAAATTGGACAGAATCAAACTCTAAACGTCCATTTTCGTTAATGAAATCAATAAATAATGGAGTGAATCATTAAAACGAATGAAAGAGACATTAAACAATTATGAACTTATCATTCTGAACCGGAGAGTATTTTCGCAGCCGAAAGCAATTTCAGCTCGGGCGGGGGGCGGGGGCGGGGGTCGGGGGAGAGAAAATTCGTGACGGCAGGTAACTAGTATGAGGGGAAGGGGGGGGGGGAGGGAATGGAGGGCCAGACTCATGAGAATGGCGATGAAATTATTTGGAATAATGAAAGCTAATTAAAGAGACAAGGGGTATTAAGAGGATATTTAAGCTTAAAGAGCTGTGTTGGAAGAAAATTCAATAGACACAATGAGGCAGTAAAGCAATTGAGGGTGGTTCGAGAAAGTGGAATATTTTTTTAAAAATCATACGAGTCTTATGACCCTGGTAGTTTGACGCCAGATAGCGCATCTGATAAATCAGTTATCAAATCACGGGGATGGAAATCGTGAAATTGTCCGTACTTGAGACAGAGCGCACACCACGAGCAGAGACACGATCTGATCCTACGGTAGTGAATAGCAGAGTGGAGTTTGAGACGAGTGTCCGAAAACCTGTAAAAATATATAAATTCCAGTTGAAAATAACTACCAGAGAGAAGGATTTATCTTAAAATCCTTCTTAGGTATAATACGATAAATGAAACTAAAGACTCTCTCTCTCTCTCTCTCTCTCTCTCTCTCTCTCTCTCTCTCTCTCTCTCTCTCTCTCTCTCTCTCTCTCCTCGTCCCCCCTTCCTTTCGTTTTGTTCACTTCCTCTTGATCTATTATTATACTCCCCTCTTGCAGCGTTACTTTTATTCCTCTTCTTTTCATGAACCGTACGAGCTCTCTCTCTCTCTCTCTCTCTCTCTCTCTCTCTCTCTCTCTCTCTCTCTCTCTCTCTCTCTCTCTCTCTTTTCTGTGCTTGTTAACTCATTTTTTCTTCTCGAGATCCTGCTCCTCCGCATTCGTTACTTTCACTTCACACAAGGTTTTATTTCGTCCGCTTTCTCTACTTCTTTTTTTTTTTATTCGCGTTTTATGTTGTCCTTTTTTTATTCTTCCCGTCTCCTGCATAAATAAAGCTTAAAGAAATGTAGAGGGCGGAGAGGCACGGAGGTGCGGTATACATATATACATACATACATACATACATTCATACATACATACATACATACATACGCATATGTATAAATATATATATATATTTTTTTATATGTATAATTATATATATAGATATATATATATATATTCATATATATATATATATATATATATATATGTATTATATATATATTTATATATATAGTGAATACGCATATCATCTAACAATTACCCAAATCCCTCCCATAAAGAGAAAGTATGAGCGATGAAATTTTTTTTTTTTTTTTTTTTTTTTTGTAAAGTCACAGTCCAGAAGGAAGTGTTGCTATGCGCTTGCTGCTCTGAAATATATTCGTGGACTTCCACACTGGAGGTATAGTGGGCGCCACTTCACGCTTGTCTTAAAAATGTCGACACTGAAGATAAATTATTCTACGTGTGTGCTTCAATCTCACAAGGGGGGTGTATGTGTGTGTGTGTGTGTGCGCGTGCATGTATGCATTTACATTAAAATTCAGATCTATTTTTATATGCCAGCATCGGATTCATGTAACGTAAGACGCTCTCTCTCTCTCTCTCTCTCTCTCTCTCTCTCTCTCTCTCTCTCTCTCTCTCTCTCTCTATAGGCTACATACATATATATATATATATATATATATATATATATATATATATATATATATATATATATATATATATATATATATATATATATATATATATATATATATATATATATATATACAGTATATAAATATGTATATATATAAATATATATATATATATATATATATATATATATATATAATGTAAATATACACACGCACATCTAAACACAGACACATATACACACGTATATATATAATTTATATATATATATATATATATATATATATATATATATATATATATATATATATATATATATTACTCATGAAATAAGTGATCGCAAACGCGAATTTTTATGCCTGACGTCGCAAGGCCCCAAAATCATTGCGGAGATGGAAGAAAGAGGACGGAGGTACAGTAAAACGAATGAAAGAGGTTCAGGTTTCATTTGTGAAGAATACTAGCGAGGAATATTTCACAGGCGAACCTTTGACAGATTTAAGTAGCCTCGTGTCATGTCCAGTAATCGTATTATTATATATCCGTTGACCGTTCGTCCTATAGGGCCCCCTCCCTAGCTGCTACCCCCTCTCGTTCCTTTTACTATACTTCCGTTCATTTTCTCTTTATTCCGTCGCACTTTCCACAATCTAGGAATTGGTTCATGGTGCAACTGCTGCTTTGAGGTTCTCCTCCTGTTACGCCTTTCACACCTTTCTGCTGTCAGTTTCCGTTTCAGCGCTGGATGACCTCGTAGGTCCCAGCGCTTGGCCTTTGGCCTGAATTCTACATTCGGTTATGTTCTGTTCCGTTAACCGTTAAAATTATGCGCATGCGTTCGTTATGTGTCTGTGTATGCGTTTGTGTATGTGTGTGTGTGTGTGTTTGTATGCGTTTCTGTATGTGTGTATGTGTTTCTATGCGTATGTATGTGTATGTATATGCGTTTGTGTATGTGTGTGTACGTGTTTGTGTGTGAATGCGCTTGTGTTTATGTATGTATGTGGGTGTGTAATAAGAAAGCGTTTGTGTGTATGAGAGAGAGAGAGAGAGAGAGAGAGAGAGAGAGAGAGAGAGAGAGAGAGAGAGAGAGAGAGAGAGAGAGAGAGAGAGAGAGTTGACATAGCGTTTCGAAGTAAAATTTCTGCTTATCTTCAATCGAAATTTCACAAGGTATCCTGGTCCCACGATCACCGGCCGCCTAATTAGCAGTGTAACTCAATTATAGGGCGTCGACTGACTGATTGGTTGTTGGGGTAAATTTTTTACAGCCCTTCTTTGGCTGAGTCGGTTGAGCTTCAGACTGTCATTCGATGGGCCGGAGTTCAGTTCCCGCGGCCGGCTGATGAAGAGTTAGAGGAATTTATTTCTGGTGATAGAAATTCATTTCTCGCTATACTGTGGTTCGGATTCCACAATAAGCTGTAGGTCTCGTTGCTAAGTAACCAATTGGTTCTTAGCCACGTAAAATAAGTCTAATCCTTCAGGCCAGCCCTAGGAGAGCTGTTAATCAGCTCAGTGGTCTGGTAAAACTAAGGTATACTTTTTTTGCAACATAGATCTCTAATGAACGTCATGTCTGGGTATGAAATGGCTGTTGTTAACGGTGAAAGACCACATAGGCCTATAGCAGGTGACCGTGAGGGACATGCGTACAGTTAATTGTCTCTAAGATGTATTAGAGTATATAACTTTTAAACCCCTCGGGGGGGTGGGGTTAGTGCCATCAGTGCACCTGATGCGCGGTGCACTGTAGGCATTACTTAAGGTTCTTTGCAGCGTCCCTTCGGCCCCTAGCCTGAACCTCTTTCATTCGTTTTACTGTACCTCCGTCGTCTTTCTTCCATCTTACTTTCCACCTCATTCTAGTGCAACTGCGAGGCTTTCCTCCTGTTACATCTTTGTAGCCTTTTACTCTCAATTTTCCTTTCAGCGCTGAATGACCTCATAGGTCCCAGCGCTTGGTCTTCGACTTAAATTCTATATTTTCTGTTATATATAACTTTCAAAGGTGAAGAAATTGACATATGTAAGATGACCTTTGCACTTTGCAGTTGAAGAGGACAAAAATTCAGACGCAGGAGGGAAAAGTTTCTCACCTAAGAAAAGGAAAAAACTCACCTCTATTATATCTGTCGCCGGACCACATAAGGAATCTTTATTAAAAAGTAAATATTGCTTTCCTTCTCGAAGGGGGAACTTTTAGGTTCGTGATATGGCACAGAATACGGTTAGAAGCAAGGCCAGGGGAGACAAGGTCTACCCAATTGGGTGGAGTCGCCTCCCAGCTGTGGTAACTACGTAGGCGATGACGTATCTTAGAGGTACCTGCTCATTACGGCAATTCACCTGCTGACGCTATAAGGAGGTAGACAAGGCTCCGCCTACATGGCGGATTTTGGGGGGGGAAGTGAGCAGACCTCCTCTTTCTCTTGGTTTCTTTCTCTTGGCCTTGGTTAGAAGAACGAGTGTTGGTCATGGAAGAGGGTGATACACGGAGGAACTTCAGAGAATTTTCCGCAACATCACTTGACTTTTATGAATGAGGCCGCCAGAGGATCGATTAATTCTACAAAAGATTCTTTGAACTTATTCAGGAGTGTGTACATATCCCTTAAATAATTTTGCTCTAAGCTCGCCCACAAATTAATTTCGGCAATATTGTGCACGCTAATGGCTCGTTAGCATAACTCAAACCTCTCGTAAAAGGGGATAATGATGGAAAAATATAATATCTTTTCCAGCGAAAACTTCTGACAAAAGCAAACGCCTGAAAACTGTAGCATGTTTGCAGGACATTACGGAGAGACTTCCAGGGAATTTGCGACGTAAACATGATAATAATTAGGCTAAGCGTGCCATCGCTCTTAAACTTGCGAACCTTCCCTTATAAATCCACTAATTTCTAATCATTCTCTTAGAAGCAAATCTCTGCTCCTGATTGTGTTTTTATTCACTCGAGAAGACTTTCAAAGCAGTGCTCTTGATCCTTCTTAACTGGATGTTCCACGCGCGCAGAAGTTTCATTGCGTTTTCTTCTCTTTTGAAAAGAATTGATGCTCAAAAAAAAATAGCCTCATCCAGGTACATCTTCGGTGTGTTTTCCTCGAAATTCATGCATTGTTAACCTCGATAGCGTATCTTTTTCATACGTGAGAAGACAATGGACAGCCGTTTTTCAATTTTAATTTTTTCCATAATCCTTTTGTCGACCACGGACGCATATCTGTGCTTTCGCATCTGTTATTCCTGTGAAAATAAATTTCGATTGCGGCAGAACTTCTCAGAGGCTAATAGCGAGTTACATTTTATCGTTTCAGTAGTATGAAAGACCAGCTGTGCGCTGTGACCCACTTCTTCTTATAACTCCATCCGTAGTATTCCACCCGATGTGATCTTCTTTTATATAAGAAACATATTATGAATGCAAAAAAGATAGTGAACAAGAGAGCATTCTCATACAAAAAACTCTACAAAAGGATGTATTCATAACGTATAAAATCACGCCTCTTGATAACCTCGATTTCCAATTGGTGGTTTGTTCGTGATTCTGCCTCCCAAATGAAGATTGCGCTACGCCTTCAGTTTTCCTGATTTATTCTTTTCTGTCCACCTTATAGTACCGTCAGTGCACCTAAGTGGTGCATTGTTGCAGGCATTGCTTAAAGTTCTTTGCAGCGTGCCTTCGGCCCCTAGCTGCAACCTCTTTCATTCCTTTTACTGTCCCACCGTTCGTATTTTCTCTTGCTTCTATCTTATTTCCACATTCTCTTAACAATTGGTGCATATTGCAACTGCGAAGTTTTCCTCCTGTAACACCTTTCTAGTCTTCTTTACTCCCAGTTTCCCTTTCAGCGCTGAGTGACCTTATGGGCCTAAATTCTATACTCTGTTCTGTTATTTTTTTTTATGGAAATTGATACCATGTTCAGTTGTTTTATTTTTTTAATGAGGAACCAAAAATCTTATTTGAAAATGTGAACGTTTATCCGTAGAATTGAACCGAAGGAAATCGGCCATCAGCCAACAAGGCACGTAGGCAAAGAATGTATTAGACGTCACATATTTATAGTTAAGCGATGGTTCCAATCACTCTGCAGTATGGCCGATGGCTTGTTTGAACTGAAATGCATCAGGAAAAATAAATGAATAAATATATATATGTATATATGTATGTTTATATATGTATATATATGTGTTGGATTCCCGGTGCATATTTTTTCCTTTGTAATCCCCATCTGTCAGAGTTTTCTTTGTAAACTTATTTTTGTATCTCTTCAGTCTGCTAAGTAAAGGACGACAGTCGAAAGGCCTCGCAGCACTCCATTATTTCTCTTTCCTTCGTGGATTTTGTGTTTATTTATATATTCATCACGTTCCATACTTTCGTGATTCAGTTATACATGTATATGTATGTATATATACATATATATACGCATCTATACATATGTATACGTATACGTACACACATATATATGTATATGTGTATACACACTAATGTTTTTCTTTGCGTGATGTTGGCATAAGACGAATTGCAAATTAAGACGATGACATAAAATACTTTAATGCACTAATTGAGTTTAGAATCGAGCATAAATAATTGAAGCCCATCACAAACGGTTTGTTTTCTAGTCGCTCGCATGCACCATTTCATGCAACGGGAACAAGTGTTAATTACAGAAATGTCAAGAAACATTACACGTTCCGTAATACACAGAGACTAAAAAACTGAAGTATGGAAGTGTTGTGTAATGCACCATATATATATATATATATATATATATATATATATATATAATATATATATATATATATATATATATATATATATATATATATATATATATATATATATATATATATATATATTTACATATACATACATACATACATACATATCCATATATATATATACATCTCGTAAACAAACTTCTTTGAAGAGTGCCAAAGCACAGCCGTCATTTTGCGAAGGAGTTCCCTTAAGCCTAATTTGAAATCCGGGAACATTCGTATCACTTGCGCTTAAAATCCAGTTTCGGATGTTGATATTTATAACGAAGTCCATGTGCCCTGAGAATAACTTAAACGAAATAGGTATCGTCATCGATAAATGATTATCAGTTATAATTCCCTTTGTGTGGAAGTTATTCCCAAGGTAGTGATTTCGATGTTACACGATATTTGTTGACGTATGAAATTGCAACACAGGTAATATCATTGCAAATTTAGATAACATATTATTGAATACTTTGAGTTTGTTTTAATATTGAGTAATTAACTAGAAAAATTATTCACTTTACGGAAAATCTTCTGAGTAAGCTTCAGAAATTTCGCAAAAGACCCGTTGTGCCACGTCAAAGACGGAAGAGTACAATGAGTTTCACAAAGGAATCGTTCATAAAACATATGCAGCTTTTGTTCCATGATTACACACACATACACACACACACACACACACACACACACACACACACACACATATATATATATATATATATGATTATTATCACTTTTTGTACGTGATTCATTTATCACACATCACCACAGGTGAAAAATAAGAGATGGGGTGTAGGTCCTGACCGGTTTCGACTTTATTTCCAAGCCATTGACGAAGGACTGATACAGAGTATGAGAAGTCACAAATATATATACTACAGGAACAGTACTGACGAACATTCACAACCGTTAAAGACTACATACCCACTCACCGGCCGGTGTCGAGGTAGGAGTGGATATGTAGTCTGTAACGGTTGTGTGTGTTCGTCAGTACTGCTCCTGTAATTATATTTGTGACTTCTTATACTCTGTATCAGTCCTTCGTCAATGGCTTGGAAATAAAGTCGAAACCGGTCAGGACCTTATTTTTCACCTATATATATATATATATATATATATATATATATATATATATATATATATATATATATATATATATATATATATGTATATATATATATATATATATATATATATATATATATATATATATATATATATATATATATATATATATATATATATATATATTCTCGATTCCATGCAGTGCAGAATGTTTGCTCATAGCCTGTTTATCTTACTTGTTGTTTTAAAAACAAACTTTTAAAAATTACGGAGCAAAACAAATAGTTCTCTTTGGAAAACACGTCAAGAGTGCATGACCGTAGGGGAGCAGTGCCGTTCACTGCGCCTCACGTGGTGCACTGTAGGCATTACTTGAGGAGGTTCTTTGCAGCATGCCTTCGGCCCCAGCTGCAACCCCTTTCGTTCCTTTTACCGTACCTCCTTTCATATTCTCTTTCATCTTACTTTCCACCCTCTCCTAACAAGTGATTCATAGTGCAACTGCTTTGAGGTTTTCCTCCTGTTACGCCTTTCAGACCTTTAACTGTCAATTTCCGTTTCAGCGCTGAATGGCCTCATAGGTCCCAGTGCTTGGCCTTTGGCCTAAATTCTACTCTACATTCAACTAAAGAGTACGTGAATGTCTGCTCGTGGCATGTTGACTTTTAAAATGAAACCGGCATTTCTGTTTGGAAAACATGTCAAGAGTACTTAAAAAAAAAAAAAAAAAAAGTAAAAAATGCAACAAAGTTTCTTCAGCGCAATCGAGTTTTCTGTACAGCTACTACAGCGTATAATCAAGGCCACCGAAAATAGATCTATCTTTAGGTGGTCTCGGTGTGAAGCTGTATGAGCCGCGGCTCATGAATCTTTAACCACGGCCCGGTGGTTGCCTATCCTATATCGTTACCAGAAGCACGATAATGGCTAACTTAAACCTTAAATCGAATAAAAACTACTGAGGCTAGAGGGCTGCAATTTGGTTTGTTTGATGATTGGAGGGTGGATGATCAACATACCAATTTGCAGCCCTCTAGCCTCTGTAGTTTTTAAGATCTGAGGGCGGACAGAAAAAGTGCTGAGAGAAAAAAGTGCGCACGGATAGATAAAGCCGGCATAATAGTTTCCTTTTACAGAAAACTAAAAAACAGTATTCTAACTAAAAAAAATTACATTTTTTGTTCAAAGAATGCCCTTAGAACATTATTCCAGATTCTTTTGAACATTTCCATAACACGTCCCGTATTTGATGTTTGACTCTTAATATTATATATTAAAGGTTAAATCGGCATCATGCTGTGGTATACATAGAAAAACAATAAAAATGAAACGTTTTGCGAAAGATTCTGGTTCAGTTAATGATCAAATTTACTAAGAAGCCAGGACACAACTCACAGCTCTCTCTCTCTCTCTCTCTCTCTCTCTCTCTCTCTCTCTCTCTCTCTCTCTCTCTCTCTCTCTCCCCGGCTAAAATGTGTAAACGAGAATGATAAGGTTGGCCTATTATTTTTTTTTTTTTTTTTTTTGTATTGCACCGAGTCTCACAAATTTTTACTAAAATAAAAAGCTTACGTATTCCTAGTCAAGATGCACAGTTCAGAGATGCAGTTAAAAAAAGGATTATCTTCGTACAAAAATAACTGTTCCCTTAACTCGAGGGGAAATTTAACTGTAACATTTTATACTCTATGCAGTTTACACTCAGTACTCAGCTTTAATAATTAGAAAAAGCTGAAACTAAGTGCGAAGGAGCACTGATATCAGTGTCCGATTGTGCATTTATAATAAACATTACTGCTCGGTGACTGACGAGAAGTCTTACAACCAAGCAGTTTGACCACTTTTTATGAGATTTTGTGAATGTTTATAGTTCCTCGTTGGGCGAGTCGGTAGAGTTGTGGGCTAGCACTCGCTAGGCCCGAGTTCGAGGCTCCGGCCGGCTAATGAAGAATTAGAGGAATTTATTTCTGGTGATAGAAATTCATTTCTCGCTAGGTCCCGTTGCTAAGTAACCAATTGGTTCTTAGCCAAGTAAAATAAGTCTAATCCTTCGGGCCAGCCCTCTCTAGGAGAGCTGATTAACATGACCCCTATCCATACGGAACAAGCCCACCAAAGGGGCCATTAACTTGAAATTCAAGCTTCCAAAGATTATTATTATTATTATTATTATTATTATTATTATTATTATTATTATTATTATTATTCGGAAGATGAACGCTATTCATACGGAACAAGCCCACCAAAGGGACGATTGACTTGAAAATCAAGCTTCCAAAGTATAAGGTCTTCATTAGGAAGAAGTAAGGGGAGGTAAAAAAAAAAAAATATACAGAAACAAGAGATCTCGCTCATTAAAACAAACAATTA
>JANJGK010006875.1:22500-27500 GCA_039081455.1 Macrobrachium rosenbergii
TCTCAGACTTTGCAAAGTAAAATCTTTGAAAATGTTTGATTTATTTCATACCATCAAATCTGGAAAATCAAGACATTTGTCTCAGACTTTGCAAAGTAAAATCTTTGAAAATGTTTGATTTATTTCATACCATCAAATCTGGAAAATCAAGACTTTTTCTCAGACATTGCAAAGTAGAATCTTTGAAAACGATTTTCATATCATCAGATCTGAAAAATCAAGACATTTGTCTCAGACTTTGCAAAGTAAAATCTTTGGAAAATTCTTAATTTATTTCAGACCATCAAAACTGACAAATCAAGACATTGATCTCAGACTTTGCAAGGCAGAATCTCGAAAATGACTGACATTTCATGTCATCAAATCTGAAAAGTCAAGCCAGTGCCAGAACAGATGTTTGTTGGGGCTGGGCAAGTGCGTCAGTTAACAAGAACCTACAGTTTTGGTGGGGCCAGTGCCAGAACAGATGTTTGTTGGGGCTGGGCAAGTGCGTCAGTTAACAAGAACCTACAGTTTTGGTGGGGCCAGTGCCAGAACAGATGTTTGTTGGGGCTGGGCAAGTGCGTCAGTTAACAAGAACCTACAGTTTTGGTGGGGCCAGTGCCAGAACAGATGTTTGTTGGGGCTGGGCAAGTGCGTCAGTTAATAAGAACCTACAGTTTTGGTGGGGCCAGTGCCAGAACAGATGTTTGTTGGGGCTGGGCAAGTGCGTCAGTTAACATGAACATACAGTTTTGGTGGGGCCATCTCGAACTGTTCTCCCTAATATAAGCAAAGGGGATTCTTTGATAAAGAATATTGATATTGTAAAGAGGTTCAAGGGTTTCTAAAGCACAGATTTTCAGATTCTATGAAAGATTCTTAGTAAAGTAAGATTCTTAAAGGAGCTATGCACATAGGGTATAAAAAGGTACTTGAAGAAAACTGAAAGCAACTTACGGAAAATGTATAGGATCAAGATCTTCAGTTGCTCATCCTACGAGATAACAGGAGGAAAACTAGAAAAGTAAATTATTTAATAAGTGAATAAATACGAATAGACCGCAAGGCCTATCTCCAAAAGGAGCGACCTAATCCACTATAAAAAAAGAAAATGGTACCTTGTTTTTCTTCTGCTTTCTTACCATGACAAGTCAGCGAGCTCAATGTTCATTGCAACATGATAAAAAGTATTATATTGAAGATTCATATTTTTCAGAAATTCGAGGAAAAGTATTTCGCAAAAGTGAGGCCAGCGGTTCCGTGGAAATCTTTCAGGATTACAGATTAAAGAGTCGTGTAAGTGAATCCGCTGCGTTTTCCTGCAGAATAACCCTTAATCTGCCGTCATTCAAAGGATTACTACTAGACTTTATGGTTCCAGAACATTGCGTGCTTCCATTTGCGCAAGAGTTTCACGTATATTTGTTCCAGGATTTGCCCTAAATTCGCCGCTATCATAATAGGTGTGAAATTTGGTCTGCAAAACAGAACGCTAGTCTCAACCCGAGCCAAGTATATATTCTCTGGTGTTGCTGTACTTTGTTTCACGACGTTCTGTTGTAAAATCAACTTCAGAAGAAAACGAGTAGAGAATGCGCCGAAGTTTCTTCGGGGCGATCGAGTTTTCTGTGCGTCGTACTGTGCAATCAAGGTCACTGAAAATAGATTTATCTTTCGGTGGTCTCGGTATAATGCTGCATGAGCCAGGCCCATGAAACTTTAACCACTGCCCGGTAGTGGCCTGTCCTATATCGTTGCCAGACGCACGATTATGGCTAAGTTTAACCTTAAATCAAATAAAAACTACTGAGGCTAGAGGGCTGCAGTTTGATATGTTTGATGATTGCAGGGTGGATGATCAACATACCAATTTGCAGCCCTCTGACCTCAGTAGATTTTAAGATGTGAGGGCCGACAAAAAGTGCGGACGGATAGACAAAGCCGACACAATAGTTTTCTTTTACAGAAAACTAAAACACTAGATTGTTCTTGGCTTTGCATTTGATCAATAGGCAAGTTGAATATAATACGAACACTTGTTGTGCTGTAAGAATAAAATAAAATCTCGTTGTGTTTTGGAAATATATTAAAAGGGATAAGATTCAAATTCACTACAGTTTCAAGACCAACAGGTCTCCTCTTCAGGTGATTATAGTGTAATACGATAAGAGAGGAGAAAAACGATTAATAATCTTCAGTCATTACCAAACTGCCACTCTAAAAACAGTTGCCAAATATTCAACGACCTGACAATCTTGTTAAGTTGGCTGCTTGAATAATATTTCATTCATGCACACACCATCGACTAACCGTAGTGTTGATTGGCAAAAGAATACATTGTTACTTAAATACAAGTAATACTCAGAGAAGGAAAATAGTTGGAGCTGCCTCATTTAGGGATGTACCTGATTGTAACTTAAATGATGGGAACAATAAGTTTGACAGTTTTTTGTCCTGTTACGTAATTCAAGCAGCCAACCTTAACAAGATTCTCAAGTCGTTGAATATTTAAAAACGAGCGTGTTGGCGCGTCCTACGCGCGCTGGAACTAGGCGCTGCTGTCTCCCCTACCTACCCCGCCCGCACCCGGGGCGGACAAACATGTTTGCAGGAGGGTGGATGTCTCCCTTACTCTCCCGTTCCCCCTACCTGCCCCGCCTGCACCAGGGGCGGGCAAACGTGTTTGCAGGAGGAGGGCGGATGTGTCCCCTACCCTCCTATTCCCCTACCTACCCCGCCCGCACCCAGGCAGACAAACCGGTTTGCAGTGGGTGGGTGGCTGTGTCATGACTCCCCTACTGTCACCCAGGGGAGGACAAACAAGATCCACTCGGATTTTATTATTATAGATTGTTTTTAGAGTGATGGCTGGGTAATGACAGAAGGTGGCTATTCATTGTTTTCCCTCTCTTAACATTTGCAATTTTCCTTTTATTGTATTGTTCTGGAATCACCTGAAGAGGAGACCAGTTGGTCTTGAAACTGTAGTGAATTTTAGCATTTTTAATATATTTCTACAGCACAATGGGATTTTAATTTACTATCCGTATCAAGGACCGCGAGTCATCGTTTTTCTCGAATATCTTTCAAACTGATAATTTGATCAAAATGGTATTTTGACGTGTACAAGACACCTCCCGCTAATTTTTGGTAATATAGTACATTGTCAAATGGTGTTAGTTAAGGCATTTACTCTTGACTTACATGGTGTTGCCAGGCATCGCCTAACTATGCATTCGAATGTCCTTTATCCTCATCCTGTCCCTCCCACCCCCTTCCCCTCCTCATCCCTCCCTCAACCCACTTTCCTGGCCTCCCCATCTCCGACCCCACCCTTTCCTGTCTATGGGTGATAGCGGACGTTCGATTGTGTAGATTAGTCCTGCTGACTCATGCGACTGCCTTTAAAAGTCAAGACTAAACGCCTTAACTGAAACCATTTGACAATGCATTGCAATACCAAAAATTAGCGGGCGGAGTCTTGTACACTGTGTCAAAGTACTGTTTCGATCATATAATTACTTTGAAAGATATTTGAGAAAAACGATGACTCGCGCTCCCTGAAATGGAAAGTAGGTTAGTTGCAAGTATTGTGCTATCCAGATGTCAATCTTAACACCTAACCCATATTTGGGCGACAGTGAACCTGAAGTGCTCTAGCATTTTGCTTTCATCCACGTCTCCTTTATCTGCTTATGTCAATTTCTTGAATAATATTTTGTAACTGAAATGACATTTAGGTTAATTTAGTGGTATTTTTAAAGGAAAAACCATCTCTTTTATTACTTGGTGTAGGTACACTGTTCCAGCGTTGCTTTTAGGAATCGTAAATGTTCCGTTCATTTTTAATTCATGCGTAGCAGTAACAATTACAAAAAAAGTAACGTCAATAGGAACAATTTTTTTTTTTTTTTTTTTTTTTTGAGGGAGAGAGATTTGGCAGCCCCAATTAATTTTATCAGCTTATCCGGGACCAAACTACGTCGTTCCGCGTTTCCTCTGGTAACCTAATTTACAGCTTCGTTAGAAGGCACTTTTATTTGCTCAGGGGTAAAATGCACGGAAAGAAAGATATTAGAAAACCACTGATCTTGATGAACTGAAAAATGTTTTAAGGAACCGTCAGAACAAGGACCATAACATATGGAAGTAAGGTACTTGTTGAAATCCTAAATATGGGAAATTATATTGGACGCTGTCTAGATTTTTAAGGTACTTGTTGAAATCCTAAATATGGGAAATTATATTGGACGCTGTCTAGATTTTTCTGTGAATTCTTGTGATAAATTTTACTCTCTCTCTCTCTCTCTCTCTCTCTCTCTCTCTCTCTCTCTCTCTCTCTCTCTCTCTCTCTCTCACTTTAGCTGCCGTAAAATCTATAGGATGAACAGACACAGAAAAGCTAAAATTATATTACCTGTCGGTAATATAATTTTAGCCTTTCAGAATGAGATCAAACAAATCACCATATTCATTTATCCCACTGATTTTACGGAAACACATCGTATATTGTGTTATATAGCCTATATATATATATATATATATATATATATATATATATATATATATATATATATATATATATATATATATATATATATATATTACGATGCACTCCACAATGAAGATGAAGGAGAAACCAGAGGAAAAGGAAATAGAGTTCTTAATTTGTCCCAACAGTTTCGCCCTCCATCAGGCCTCTTCCGGGGAACTTTATTGACTAATCAGTTTAAGAAAAACATTTGCCGGACATATGTTTACATTTGGCTTCAAGACTTACATAAAACAAACAACCACAAATGGTTAACGATGCTTACAACTGTTACAGGATAATATAAAATATAAATTGTCTAGTACATAGTTCGTCCAATAGAAAAGGTTAACAGTCTAATGAGGCTAAACAGGTAATTAAGTGAATACCTAAGTCAATATATTACATAATTTGTACTGGTTTTTCATGATATGTAGAAATAGCGGGTCTGTCCTGAATAAGCCTATACTGCCATTGAAGTTATTGT
>JANJGK010006875.1:32500-34396 GCA_039081455.1 Macrobrachium rosenbergii
AGTGATGTCTCTTATCCGGGCCGAGTGGAGATATCAGTATACTCTTGCCCGGATTAATAAGTCTATGTTGTTGAATCATTTTGCAGTCAGATATCTGTCAGTTTTGCTCACCTTTCTGTACACACATGAACGCGGATACATACGCACATGCAAACACATTAATATCCATGCTTTAATATTGAGCTGGTATGGGTAAAAAATTACAAAACAGAGGTCACCGCCATATTCGTAGGGTGGGTAGTGCCGTCATTGCGCCTCACGCTGTGCGCTGTAGGCATTACTCAAGGTTCTTTGCAGCGTCCCTTCGGCCCCTAGCTGCAACCCCTTTTATTCATCTTACTGTACCTCCGTTCATAGTCTTTCTTCCATCTTACTTTCCACCCTCTTTTAACAATTGTTTCATGGTGCAACTGCGAGGTTTTCCTCCTGTTACACCCTTCAAGCCTTTTACTCTCAATTTTCCTTTCAGCGCTAAATGACCTCATATGTCCCAGCGCTTGGACTTTGGCCTAAATTGTGTATTCTCTTCAATTGTATGAACTCTCCGTGAAGAAAACCCCACAACACTAGCCAGTCAACGCCTACACAATATACTCATCAGGGTCGCATCAAACCCCGCTACACAAACTGCGCCATTCGCCTCTGTGTCTGTCACGCAATCTCACGCCTCCTGCACATGAACGCCGCTCCTTCTAGTGCTGCTTTCACGTCATCCAACCAGGGCTTTCGAGGTCTTCCTCTCTTGCACCCTCAGAAGACTTCTCTTTCATTCACAGAAGACTTCTGAATTCAGTCTTCACAAACCTAACGCCAACCACTCTATTTAAATTACCAAAACATCTCTTAAACACCCTGGTTCATCCATCTGCTCTCCCTCTCTCTCTCTCTCTCTCTCTCTCTCTCTCTCTCTCTCTCTCTCTCTCTCTCTCTCTCTCTCTCTCTCTCTCTCTCCAGCAGCTTAAGTTTCGTGACTGTAAAAATTGTCAGGTGTATGCGACAGATTATGTATCTAATAATAATTATGTATACATATATGTGTGCATGTGTGTGTGTGTGTGTTCGTGTAGGTGGGTGCATGTGTTAGTTTTACTTTCGAATTATCTGACGCCACGTGAGAGGCAAACGCTTTGGCGTTTCCAGATTTCGTAGAAATGGTGCGAACCATTTATTTTTTTGACTGACATTTTAGTAAAGGTTTTATTCTTTCCTTTGCCACCGAGCGATTGCATTGTTTTAACCTCTGACTCGCAATTTTTTTTTCAGTGCAAATATTTTAAACCTCGACTGCCTTTTCCCCATTTATTCCAGTCAGTCAATTCGTTGATCGTTTCTGGTAGCTAGACATCCATTTTGTATGCCCTTGTTCCATCATCTACACTACGATTCCCTCTCTCTCTCTCTCTCTCTCTCTCTCTCTCTCTCTCTCTCTCTCTCTCTCTCTCTCTCTCTCTCTCTCTCTCTCTCATTTAGGAAGTGCACCGGAGTCGTGATTACAGTCATTTGGTAAAGAATCTGTAGCCCCCTTTTTTACGACCTGTCTGCTTCCTGTAGGAATCTGTCTTGGTTGAAGCTTCAAAGAGCCTTTTCCCACCTCCCCCCGAGTTGAGTAGAATTCAGTTACATTCTCCATACAGTTGTGAGATTCTAAGATCATTGATTATGTTCTTAATTGTGTTTTTTTTTTTTTCCTATTTAATAGTGCGGTCTGCTTCAAGATCAATTATCCAGAAAGAAAATCTGTTTTTATCTTGGTATTTGCTAATTATAACAAGTGAAATGTGCGCCGAAGTTTTACGGCACAATCGAGTTTTCTGTACATCGTATAATCAAGGCCACCGAAAATAGATCTATCTTTCGGTGGTCTCGGTATAATGCTGTATGAGCCGCGGCCCATGA